>JAVQJL010047873.1:0-29012 GCA_036024295.1 Nannoperca obscura
GATTGGCTTCACCTGTGTATGTAGGTCAAGGGTCAATGAGCTGAACAAACAAATGATGTGTTCCAATAATTAATGCTAATGGTATTCAAATCAATAAAACAACAAGGGTGCCCAAATTTATGCACCTGCCTACTTTTGTTTAAGTAATTATTGCACACTTTCTGTTAATCCTATAAACTTCATTTCACTTCTCAAATATCACTGTGTTTGTCTGCTATATGATATATTTAACTGAAATTGCTGATACGAGCAACCAATGATTTATAAAGGAAAATCTTGAAAATGATCAGGGGTGCCCAAACTTTTGCATGCCACTGTAAATGAATAATGTTATTGTGAATAGTGGAAACTGTAAAGTTGAGTGACAGTGAGAAACCAGTGGACTTTTTGTTGAAACTGGTGTTTGTATGTCGATGAGTTTGAGCTTCATACTATTCTGTTGGTGTGTGTGGTACAAATTATTTTCTACGCTGCACAATTGAAACTGCAACCGTAACAGTGTTTCAAGAGTTGAGCAAAATACTATTCTGGATGGTGACATTTACTCTTATCTGGAAGGAATAATGATGTGTGTGTATTGACAAGGTCTTGTCTGATATAATTCCAGATTTACTGTTTAGAGTTATACTCTACAACATTTGTGTAAGTTCAAAAGGACATGCAGTGGATACAGTTTCACTCACTTTACCCTGTTAACTGCTTGATAATTGTTTGAAACAGCAATGCAGACATCAAAAAAATGAATGCTAAGATTAAATCTTACAGTTCACAGGTGTCGTAAATGCTTAGTTAAATACATCTAGGACGTTTCCCGAAGTTCCCACTTTTCCTGAACAGAGTATAGTTGACCCACTGGATGTGGGTGTGTCCTCCAACTGTTCTTAGAACTATGAAAAAGTTCCTCTGAGCTGAAAATACCTTATATTTGCATAATCTAACACAGTGACCATTTAAATAAACACAAATACGGTTGTGTGTGTGTGTGTGTGGCTGCAGGTATCTCATTAACAGGTTACTAGATAGAGCAGTTGGTGTAAGCTGCACGTTCAATTATTTATGATTCTATGGCGGGCGTGGTAATACTGTAGTGGTGTGGCACAGATGGTTCTATGTAGAGGGAGCTGCTTCTGCTGGAGCAGACGGTGGAACAACGTGAAGAACATGCCACCAGATCTTGAGTCGCACACTCTGATACAGTTCACTGTTAATGCATTAACAAAATAAGATACAGGCTCCATTTAAATTACAGCATAGACTTCCTTTAAAAAAAACAATGATTTAATAAAGGCACATACACAACACACAATATGAAGATGTGACAAATAAAAGACAATAAAGTGAATTAACATAATCCCTTCAGTAATTCAAATTATTATATTGACTGTACCAATAAATTTGAAACTGAAATATACATATGATAGGTAGTGTATTTGATATAGTAAACCCTGCACTAAAGCCTTTTATTCTCATTTCATGTTTTGTTGTGCTACTTTGTTATGGTTTGTATTTTTTCCTAAAGAAATTGGCTTTGCAATGTGTTTTTAAATTTCGATTAGGATCATGAAGAACTAATTTAGTTTAATTGCACACGTCTGGGTTTTTCCTCCAATTTCACAAATGTCTTTCTGCAAACCAAATGGTGTAGCAACTTTGTGAAGCAAATGGAATTGACCATCTCTGCTTCTGCAAAACTTACAAGCGGAGGGTTTTTAAGGGACTTCTTATTGCCTCATTATAATAGAGAGCAGAACTCCGTGTGGATGTTGGATCAGTGTCACATTGGCAAGTCTGTAAATGTTTCACTCTGCGGTACTCCAACCAGACTGGACCAAGAGAGTGAGGATGTTGAACATTACCCTACCTCGACCTAAAACATGGCCACTGAGCATAATGTTTCTATACGCTCCTGCAGCCTCATACATTATTAAGCACGAGTCGGCCCTTGATAATAAATGAGCAGATTTATAACCTTATAGACACTAGGGCTCAGAATGGAACATTGTGTTGATAGGACAACAGGGTCTCTTTGGCATGCCGAGTTAGTTACCACTCTGTCAGACGGATGATGTATTCGTAGCTTACTGGCAGCGTGAGCCTCCATCCATCTGTCTTGTGTCAGAGAGATGGATGAGCCCGAGCCATGTCCTGTGGGACTTGGCGGTCGTTGGTACCGCAGTAGCGGAATGGTCACAGCCAATCGGAGCGGCAACCAGGTGCTCTGGTTAAAATGTTCACTAAATGAGGGAAAACCTGAAAAGGATCTTTGTTAATATTCCAGCACAAACTCACACAGATTACTGAATTATAATCAAGAGGTCCAATCATTAACACAGTAACAGTCAAATGTAATTCAACACAATATGCCTCATGTAACCCGATTCAACCCGCCGGGAAGGAACTTTCAGTCGGGTTGAGAGGGAGGTGTAAACCTTTGCTGATCCGTTCAATTGGAAAATGTTAGCTGATAACCATGAAAACGCTTTATCCAATGGTCCCTCTGTGGTTGGAATAAATCTTCGTTCCGCATGTTTGCCCCACGTGGGGGAACATTAGGTGACGAGAACAAGTTTCCAGGGGAGACAGAAACAAGGTGGCAGCAAAACTAAACTGATTTGTGGCTGATACAACTTTTCTGTTGGAGAACTTAAAAGATGTAAGGATTGTTGAACACATTGATGGTCAAAAGGCTCGAAACAGCAAGTTGTTAGTGTGTAAAAGATGAACAAAGCCAAAAGAAAGCAGCAGATTAGACTCTCCACAGCAGGTGGAACTACTGTGCGCATGTCAAAAAAGATCTATTCTGATTAAATGCTTGGGACATAAAGGCACATCTTATTGGATCACTTTATTTAGAGTCCATGTAAACAGATCAGTTGAAATCTCTAATCAGAAGGATTTCTATCAGGTTAAAGAAACACTGTCTGTGTAACCGCAGCTGCTGTTTGACAATACAGGACCTTAGAGCAACTTCTGTGTATTCCCAGGTGTGTTTCATCGGCAGAAGCAACGTGGGCAAGTCGTCCCTCATCAAAGGTCTGTTCTCCCTGACTCCTGAGGTAGAAGTCCGGGTCTCCAAAACTCCAGTAAGTAGTCTTAACGACATACAGGTTTAACATGCGTAGATTACATACTTATCTCATATAGTTTTATACAAACAGGTAGTGCTGGGTATAGAACCTCAATACCTGAGCAGCAGTTGAAAAGTCTCAAAAATGTTCTAGTATGAAAGGTCGGTACTGACGGTCTGAAAATATTTAAAGTCTTGTTTAATTATTCTATGATTCTGCTTTAGAGACCACAAGTGCATTCTTTCTGCATTCTTAGAATTTTTGAATATATAATAAAGTGTATATAATACACTTTAGTTAGCATTTTTAAAGCACAGATAAAAGGTGTTTTACATACCTGAACCTGTATTGAAACATTCCAGGAGTTATTCAAATCAGATGGTTCCAAAGAATACAAAAATAAAATGTAATGTAAGATAAAATCACTAGTACTAAAACAGAAATAAAACACGTGTTAGCATTACTAAAAAGCTAGCTGACTGGTAACCAGTGAAGAGAGGCTAGAACATGGTTGATATGATCTGAGCAGCTGACAGCCGGCTTTCAACCCTGAACATAATGAATTCCAATCATCTAACTGAGATGATATGAAAGCATGTATGACCTTCTGGAGATCAGTCCGCTTTCTAAGATGCTCCTCAGTTGATAAAAACATGATTGAATGACATTTGTGACTTGTTTTCCAAATGAAAGGTCACTGATATTACACCCAGGATTCTGCCTGCAGGTTTGACATTTGTAGACAGGGAACCAAGACATTGTTTGTAAAAAAAAAAAAAAAAATAGACACTTGAGGAGCAAAAAAAAGTTAGATCTGTTCTCATTGAGCTGGAGAAAGTTTTGGGACAGTCTGCTCTTTATTTCTGGCAGACAAGATAATAATACATTACACAGTTACCATCTTACTGTTTTTATTGGGACATAAATGTACTTGGACACTGGTACTGAATATTATCTGTTTATCTATCTAGCAGCAGGCTAAGAGCTTCAGACTTATCACCAGTGTAGCAGTGGTCAGCTAATTAGTCTATTTATAAATGACATAAACAATGTCTGATTTAAAAATAAGTAAATCAAATGAACGTTTCAGCAAATGATTTGTCTTGAGTTGGACTCTTTAAGAGTGTGTGTGCCTTTCTCTCTGTGGTTTCTCCTCAGGGTCACACAAAGAAGATGAACTTCTTCAGAGTGGGCAAAGCGTTCACCATCGTTGACATGCCGGGCTACGGACACAGAGCACCCAAAGACTTTGTGGATATGGTGGAGCCGTACCTTCACACACGGAAAAAGTGAGACGTGTGCTTTGGCTTTAGTTAGCTGCTAAAGTCAAAGAGACTAAATGACCCTCATGCACATAGGATTGATGTCTGGAGGGCCAACGCAAGACTCTCATTAACCATATGACAAAGTAACCTCCCTTTCACACGAGTCAGACTTCCACTACGCTGCAGGTGCTGGCAAGACAAAGTATATGGCCCTTTTTAGGAGGTCAAATTAATTCATGATGCCAAAAACAAAGTGTTTCATTCAATGGTCACTCGATCAGAAAGATACATTACTGATTATCTGGCTGTGTAGACATATTTGTTTCTAATTTTATTTGAACAATAAATCACCTTGTTGCATATTTATAAAATAAAATGAGTGGATTTACAAATACAAGAATGCAGAATAACAAGTAATCAGTTACACCAAACCTACCAGTAGAAACATGTACTAGGGGCAGATATCAACCATCCATTTACTCAAAACTGGGCTAGCAAGTGACAGAACAGTGGGTTCACTTATTCTCTTCAGGTAGAAGAAGAAGAAGAAGAAGAAGAAGAAGAAGAAGAAGAACCCACTTTATTGACAGCCATGCAACACCCAACACACATGCAGATCACACACATGCAGCTGCGTCCCACGACCTTCTTGCTGTGAGGCAACCGCACAATGCACTGAGCTGATAAGATTTCAGAAGCTTTTCGGAAAGAACAGCACATTTTTTCTCTCATTTCAGGCAGTACAAAGTAGTAAAAAGTACTCTGAGACACAGAGGGACATCTTTTATTTTTTTGGCGTCAAATTGATTAAGTGACAAAGCCTATGCCATGTCTTCTTCTGCACGTTTTTTCTTGTCTGTGTCGTGCCTCTTCAGGCACCAGGTGTAATCAAGTTTTTAGAACTACATCATATCATGAGGTTGACCTCATGTGTTGATAGTGTGTGTGTATATACATACACACACACATGTATGTATATACACTAAACTGTGTATACACACACACACACACACACATACATGTATATTGTACTTCTGGGTTGTACTACCTGGGGATTGTGACCGGGTCCACAAGGTGGTTCACTGTCATTTACAATGTATTTTTGTGTTTTACAGCTACTTGAGCCATAATGAACAAAAGACCCAGGAGCCTGCAGGGAAAGGGCACCTGAGAGGAATGCTATAGTTGCTGCTTTGTTTTTCACTAAACTGGACCCTTCTTCTGCAGCTGAAGATCTGTGTTGGGAACATTGGCCTTCTTATTTTTCTGACCGTGGAAGACCTTCAGAATCAGTCTCATAAGTCGCATCCATTACACTGGTCTATGTTACACGTAAAACTTGACTAATGTGTCTTTGTCTTCTTTCAGTCTGGTGAGGACGTTCCTGTTGGTCGATGGCAGTGTTGGTCTTCAGAAGGCAGACCTGGTCGCCCTGGAGATGTGCGAGGGGTTCAGACGTCCATATGTGGTGAGAGGACACACGCTCTTTCTTCATGAATAGAAACATCATGACTATTTAGTTAGAAAAGAATTATATAAGATCTCAGCTTGGACGCAAAATATATTATCCATATCTCAAATAACGATTCCATTTCTTTTATGGTGAGTCACCATCTCAACAGAGCAGCACCGATCAGTTCATCTATTGGGCCATCAACAGAAAATGAATAGGCAGTTATTTTAATAATCACATATTTTATTTTATAATATTTTCTGGCTTTAGTCCTTAGTTGTATACAGTTTACAGCTGTAAAACGAAAACCTTTGGGTTTTGGACTGATGGTCGCATCAAACAAGACATTCGAAGACATCAACTTGTTCAAAAAGGAGCGCATCATCTGACAACGTGTGAGGGGGAAAAACACATCATTCAAATGATTTGTCCAGTATAATAATAATATGTAGTTTGCTTGAGAAAAAGCAGGTTGCACCCTGGTTAGCATTACCACTATCCAGCTTTTACCCCTTTTTCACCTTTTACTCATTCTTCTTACAAATGCAGATCATTATGTCCACACTGAATTAATGCTGAACGCTCTCACTCAGCTATTTAAAAACTGCTGTCCCCCTCTGAAGTGCTGCTGCTGAGGCGTTCTAATGAAGCGCTCCCACTCTGCAGTCAATTATTCATGCTCTCTGGATATTAAATACTTTGCCCATTAGTAAGGCTGTGACGGTGCAGCTTTTAACAAAGATGATCTCCCGCTGCTGAGCAGAAAAGGTCACTTTCAAACCTGAAACAGACTTTAATAAAGTTGTTGCTACCCTGTTAACAGCAGCTTAGTTAGTTGTAATGTAGTGACTGCAGTGGCGTTCAACAATATCTTCTGACAAATGAATTCAGTCTTCCTACACTGAGCTTTTTGTTACATTTGTGGGAGTAGAAATGGGGAATTTGCAAGCCACAAAGCTACATTCCAGTTACAAATATCCTAATAATAGAATCACTGTAGGAGAAAAACGATTTGTAAGACCAATCATACAGAAAGCCCAAATCATAATGTGCTTAGTTCAAAACAGTGCAGTGTCCTTAACTGGCCAATAGATGTCAGACTAAGTGTGCTCAGTGAGTTGTAGCTGTTGATAAGTTGATTGATAAATGAGGGTCACCGTGTTATGTGATTTGCTGATGAATCTGTTTGCCGAAAGCACTGCACTCCTTGTCAGTACATGCATATATTGGTGCATGAAGGTGTGACCAAACATTTTGTCGTTCAGATGGTGGTGACCAAGATCGACAAATGTGGGCAGGGAACGCTGCTGACAAACCTGATGCACCTTCAGGATGTGGTCAGAACACAGACCACAGGCTGCTTCCCCCAGCCACTCCTGGTCAGGTGAGAGCCCCCGTCCATTTCACTGCTCACAGAATATGGCTTGTGATATTTTACATGTGTCTTAGAGTCAGCAAATCCCAACACAAAAACAATTAATTGACTCTACTAACAAGTAGTAGAAGTATCTAAAGTCTTATGTATCTTGTCCCTTTGTCTCATATACCTCTATTGTTGTCCCAACACATCAGAGTCACACTGTTGCACTGAGTGACATGTTCCTCACCATGAACACACATAAGATACACCGTCCTTCTGCCCCAAATACTCACGACACCATCAAATGTGGATTAATCCGCTGCTGAAAATAGTCCCCATCAAATGCACTTTTACTCCTGTTTTAGTCATGTTTGTTAAAAACTAGTGTCCATCTGAACTGATTCATTTTTTCAGATTTACGGGATCAGAGGGAACACATGGACAGAGTAGGGAAGTCAGAAAAAGTATTTTGTGGGATTTATCAATAAGAGACGTGGAATAGCACTGGCCTCATCTTTTTAGGGGTGTTTGAGGGACACTTCCATGCTTACCAGTTAAGATGATAAGTTCTGCAAAATGTACATTTCTACAAACAAATGTTAACATTCAGTTTTACTCACCAAAACACATTGTGTGTATCCCTGTGCTCTGCCAGAGGGGCTGAATTGCATTTCCTTCCTCCAAAATCAGATATTTTAAATCCAGTATTGTTGATTGTTTGCTGACTTCTTCTTTTTTGTCTTTGTTGGTGCATTACAGCACATCTTGGTGTGGTGCCACCACCTTTAGATCAGGGGAATAGTGTGAAACCATTGGCTGGACTGTGTTTAGTGTACAGCATTAGGGCACATGCTGCATGTCATTCCCCTACTCTCTTTCCCCACATTTCCTGTCTCTCACTGTCACTGTCAAATAAAAAGCCATAAAATGCGCCAAAAAGAATCACTCCACAGTGAACCTTAAATAAAACTCCCAACAACATGGTATTTATAAATTTGTTAAAATTACACCAGTCAAAGTAATATGTGGGCCCTTAAAAAATATAAGGTAAAGATAAAGAAAACAACAAAAAACATTTTCTTGTGTTTCATACCCAGGTCCAGTTTAGACTTGAAGTGAGTAGGTATGTCAGTAAAACTTGAAGTCAGATTTTCTCTTTGTTTCGAAAATCCATCAAAATAGATTATAATTAAGGAGAGCAACCATGTGTAACAAAAAATGCATTGGGCTTTAGTTGCAGAGATCAACCAAGGTTTTATCCATTGTAAAAAATGTACAGTTTACAGTAAAAACTGACAAATGTCTTTGCTGTTTGTAAGAGTCTTGCTGTAACAGTAAAATAATATCTTTGAGCAGTTCTACTTGTTTTTCACAATAGAGGTCGGTTAAGGTGTTCATATCGTGTTGTTTGTCACCATCATACAGTACAATATTATTACTCTTTTCCCATATAATGCATTTTAATATAGCTACACCCCAATATAAAGCTAAAAAAGAACACTCGTTAGATTTTTCCAAAATGAAGGAATTTGTCAAGCAAGTTAACAAAGTATATTCACCTTTTTCCTGATGTGAGAACAATTCTATGCTGTTTCCAATAGATTAAATCTCTTGGTGGGGCGACAGACCAACTTATGATTTCATTAATGTGTTGAAAATAAAAGGAGTGGCTATATACATTTAGCAGTTTGATATGTTGCATCCATTCTGTCTTTGTCTCTCTCTGTCTTCTCTTTGCAACAGCTCCCTCCACTTTTGGGGGATCCACCTCCTGAGATGCTTCATTGCCCATGTTACAGGGAGCATCAGGCTAACGGACACCTCTCAGAGCTGACTGAGTGGAACTAGGACTGCTTCAGATGCTTTTATTTTGTAATAAAATGTAAAACTCTCCTTTGTTGGTTTGGCTGGTTGTCCTTTTACTATATAGTTACACAGTACATTACACAACCACGGTCATTAAACTGCTTTCCCGAAGGATCTAAGGAACCTCTATAATCCCGCAGAACTGAGGTTTCTGTAATTGAATTTATCTCCAATAAGTTATTTTTATCCATATATTGTGCTTTTAACTGGTATATCGTATTGGCCAGAATGGGAAACCTATTTCAATGTCATGGTTTATCTTAATGGCTTTACCTTTTATTGTTTTATTATGCTGTATAATCACTTATTTAAGTACTAACATTTATTATAATCCTAAGAATCAGACAATGCATCATTGTAGCAACATGAAACCAATCACATTGTTGAACACTACATATACATTAGAAACAGCGGATGTTCTAGAGATTATTGAGTTTGGTTCCAAGATAAAAAAACACACCCACTCACCACCCACCTGATCAACACACAGAGAATTATCCATCGCTACAGTCTCCTTAAACTCTGTGGAGCATTACTTGGCTGAGCCAGCTCACTTCCTATTGGCTTACTCAGACATGAATGGGATAAAATCAAACCAAATGACTCTTCTGGACTTTTCAGATGTTAATGGACCAAATGGATCAAGTAATTTTGGGGAGGATTTGACACTCAAAAATACTGATTCACTGTTTTACAGCCGATCCTTCTCCATTAATTGAGTATGGGAAAATGCTTCTTGGGCCAGTGTGTGCCACGTGATGGTGCAGATACTACACAAAAGTCGCTTCACAGTCCAGCATCATTCTTAGTATCTTGGTTATAACTCTTGAGGGGTCATGTGACCCGTTAATTTACAAACATTGATCAGAGCCATATTGAGTCATTACAGGTTTGCATTTTAATTTAAGGATCTAGAGTAACATTGCTTACACATGCTTTAGAAATATGCTTGTTAAAATTTTGGTTGAATAAATACTTCCATTTTTTAATTTGTGTTGTAATCATTTAGAGCTGCATTGATTGAGTCAAGTGAGCAAAAATGACAACCGTTTGCTTCCCAGATGTGAGAATATGATGCTTTGTTACACTTTTCTGACATTTTATCGAAAAAACGATCAATCGAGAAACTAATCTCCAGATTCATTGATAATAAAAATAACTGTTACAACCCTAAAATAATTATAAAAAAAATATTTTCATGAATTGTAACCTTGCCTTATATTGTATTTACTTGATAGTAGAAATTACAGAAGTTGGCAGTTAAATATAAATCTGAAAACATTTTTCATTTTAAATGAATTATTCTACGTATGTTCATGTCTTTTTTATTATAACTCACCAAAATGATCACCAGTTGCAGACTAACTTTTTTATAAGCAACATTCCAGTAATATACTAGAATTTGTTTTAATTAAGCCGTCATTAATGAGAGATGACATTTGGCATGGGATAGTTATTTTTAGACATAGATAGATTTCTGTATGTGTTGTACCCAGATATAGAAACGTTTAAGTAAACAATTAGATTAAAACCCTAAATGGAACATCTTGAATGGTACATCTGTAATTTATGGAGACACCCCTTTACAGAACTGTGCTGAGCAGCAAGCTGTTAGAATCTGTGTTCAAGTTGTTAAAGTTGATGTGGTAATACAAAACATGAATATGATGGGAACATCTCGACAGCAAAGATCGATGGAGGTGGAAGGTGCACAGCAGATCAGCAGACATGCAGCCATAAATGTTTTTATAGAAGCTAGTCGGCAAGGGGTCAAGGTCACATGCTGAAAATCGCATTGTATCCTATTTCATTTTTTTATTCTGCCAGTCCTCTTGTTAGCCAGTGGGACAGTTTCCCAAAAGTTTCTTATCTTCATTTCCTTATTTTACAGCAGAGCAGGAACACAGCGTGAGATACGGACCTATCAGATTGTAATCTACCATCAGATAACCTAAGGTAATGGCCATGACATTACACAAACCTACACACACCCATCCGCACACCAGGAGCAGAAAGATACTTAACTTTTACTGTGGCCTGAATGAAGGACAAGTCGGACAGAGAGGAAGATAAAAGTTGATAAAAAGGGATGAAAAGAGCTACCATACGTATTTGACTGCCCCCTTCCTCATACCACAGTACTGATTTACACATAAGCAAAGAATGTTACTCTGCACACACCTTAACACTTTACAAGACCGCAACAGGAATGTGAAACACTGCATGAAGCTTTAAAGTCATAGCTTTTGTATCATTTAAAAATCAATATGTTTCGGCAAACATTAATTTGGAGATATTACTTTAGTATAAATACCAGAAACAAATGAAACGTGTGAGCTGTGAATGCTGAGGAAATAGGCATTACTTTGTCCAGGATTTTCTTTGAAACCCATGAAAAAATACAGAAGTAAAAAATAAAATTCTGAACCTTTTGGAAAATATCCAAAGTCATTCAAGTTTAATTAACAACATTAAGGTTGTTTACTGTTTTTAGAAGTAAAAATTGCAGGAGCAGTTAATGATGTGGAAAAAATGCCATGAAACTGAATGTAACTGCTGTGAGACTTTGGCCCATGATTCTCCTTGTTCTCAACAACTTGTTGCTGCAGTAAGCAGCTCGACTATCCAAATCCTTACCTTTCATACAGAGTCCCTAAAGTCCCAAAAGAGCTTTTATTTTTATTTATTTTTTAGGCTTGTTCACTGCAAACTTTTCTTTCTAAAATGGTTTAAAAGAGAAATGTCAAGATGACACATCTGTGTCGGTGAGTTTCCATCACAATAGACAGGTTTCCAAGAGGCATCATCAATGAGATGCACATGCACGTAGGGGGTTGTAAACAAACCAGAATGACAATCGGGTGTGTTACTTGTTAACTTTGTTAATGTGTCAATATTCCAAGTAGCAATTCTCCTGGTAAGCTCACAGTGCATAATTAGCAAATATATAGAATACATATTATAATGTTTATGATAGTGCTCTGTGCTCATAATGTGCAGCAGGCAAACAGGAATTTCATCTAAGCTAACATGAATTTTTATGCTAACGTAACTTCTTATGCTAATATTACTTGTATGAGGGGCCCTTCTGTGCTTTTAACCTGTAATGCCTGGTGATGGGACAGTTTACCTGTGCAGTCTGTGTTAGCATTACTACTGCTGCTAGCTGCTATTGCTCACTAAAATATGCATCTTGTTAGCTAACCAGAGCTGGCAGGTGTCTATCAAAGTATGGTGTGCACTAAAAATATGTGGAAATGCACGGATGAGTGTCGCATATAAATTCTCCTCTAAAAAGTTGTTTTACTGGTCTCCAGCAAGTTGCTTTTTTTCTAAATACTTGATGGCGCAACTGAGTGCTTACCATGCTCACTGATTTTAAATAGTAAGCAGACTCAGTATAAGTGAAAAGAACAAACTGTTAAATCTCTTGTTTCCAGGTGCTCTGTTGGTGGGTCTTCAAATAAGAAGTCCCTGTCCACTCTAAAATGCTAATTCCTTCTTGTTACTTGACTTGGATATTTGACCTTCAGAGTGCAAACTCTGCACAAGTTTTACATTTGTCTGCTAAATCTCAGTTCAACGCTTGTAAGTACAATCTTATTTTGTGACATGAATACTAAGTTGTAAACCAGTTGTCGATCAACTAGGTAATCCAACTTTAAAAATCCTCACTGAACCAAAACCTACCTGGCACAGTCTCAACAAAAATACTGTATGTGTCATAAAGGCTGTGTATATTTCAGGATCTAATGTTACTGCATTTTATTGCACAAATTACATTCTTGCTTTTATTGTATCTACCCTATTTTATAGAATACATTTAAGTCTCAAAATGTGTCTGATGGGAGAAGTGTTTCCTAATGCTCAGATTACTTCATGTATGCAGACACATAGTGGCTCCAGCAGTGTTTACTTTGGAATTAAGTATATAACATATCTTTAGTTGGTCTTGACTGGTTGTCCTTTAACTCTATAGTAAAGCATTACCTCCTCCAGACGGAGCAAGACACAAACACTTCAATAGGACCCTGGGATGGTAAGAACATCTCAATTTTGTAACTTCTGATTTGAACAGTGGGAAGTGATTACAAAAAGAAATTTAACAACTGAATAATTAGGATAATTACAGAATGGAATACAGTTTTTTCCTGTCCAACAGACTTCTGAAAGCAAAATGTCAAACTCTCGTGCAATCCTTGACTTTGGGCAAACTTTAGTACATCAAATGAGCGTTAGCTGTAGAACGTTACACGGCAGAATAGAAATTTTTTTAACACACTTGAACTTTTCCATTGTTTTCACATGTTGCTGTAAAGTGCCTGTAAAACATAATTCACTACCACTTGGACCTTTTTATGTTAATTCTTTCCCAACATTGTATTAGGGTGGATGTAATTAAGATTTTAAAAACCAGAAAGACTTAAACGTCACTGGAAATCTCTTCCAATGGCTCTAAATGAAATGTGGATTTTAACTATTCGTCTTCCCAAGTTTAATCAGGTTAACAGCAAATTTTTAAATAAATTGTGGACTCTTTTTTTTATAAATTTTATCACAAAGTGCTTTTGAGTACTACTCAAAAAGCAAATAAGCAGCGAGCTGGGTAACAGTTGTGTTGCGTCTTGGGTATCAGCCCTTGAATATGGAGCTTTTATCTTATCTTTAATCAGGATCATGGTCTTTCAGTTTGAGACTGAAGAATCTGATTTCATGTTTAGATTTTTAATGCTCTCTCTCAAAACCTTGCTCTCGCACTCAAAATGCCCCTGCTTGCGTTTGGATTTGCTCTGCTGCTCAAAACGGATGCTTGCACTCAGATCATTGTTACTTGCACAGATGTCCTGTGCTCTCTCTCAAAACGCTGCTCTTTTTTTTTGAGAGAGAGCATTCAAAATCTGAACATGAAATCAATAAAGACTGCTCTTAAACTTTTAAGAGGCCAAAGGGCAATAAAAGTGGCAGCCCTTGAGCAATCACATTTCACATTTCAGAATGATTCTTTTTATATAGCATGTTCTTTTGAACACTGACCCCATAAAACAAAGTATTGGTTAATTTTTGATTTTCCCTCCCAATTTGATATGGCTGTAGCGGGTAGGCATAAAGAGCAGGGAGCTGGACAGTTCTTCTCACTGTCACCGTCATCTTTTTAGATATCGGAGAAGGAGGAACTCAAGTAGTCCCGTGGATTCTAAGAACTACAAGCTCTGGAAAAAAGGAAAAACTCCTTCAGTCTTCCTTCTAAATTGGGAGCCACTGATTGGCATCCTCTTCTTACATTACATTGTCCACAATGTCCATATTCAAGGCAATAACTGCAGTGCCGACTGCCTGTGACTCTCTTGCCACAATCTGTTCAGGCACAAACTGCCTTGTTCCTCCCAGTAACTTCAATGCAGTACTGGGCCTGGTGTTGAGCACAGTGCTCACCATAATGCTTGCTATGGTCATGTTCTCCATGGGTTGCACCGTGGATGTCGAAAAGCTGTGGGGCCACATCAAGAGACCCTGGGGCATTGTCATCGGCTTCCTCTGCCAGTTTGGCATCATGCCTTTCACAGCCTTTGCCCTGTCACTGGCCTTCAACGTGCTGCCGGTGCAGGCTGTTGTCATCATCATTATGGGCTGCTGTCCTGGAGGCTCCGGTTCCAACATTATCTGCTACTGGCTGGATGGTGACATGGACCTGAGGTAAGAAACCAGCCGGGCCAACTGTCTGGTTGGCAGGCTCTTGGATAATGTAATGTTAGTTAACGATGTTTGGATGACTAAACACTGTCAGGCTATTTGAACACGCTTTTCTTCTTAATGGGCTGACTGCTGGCAGGAGAAATCTCAGTTTAAAAGGAGTAGGGTGGCATTTCTCTCACTATAGCAGCATAAAGTACACAACCTGTGTGATATCTGAGTTTTCACTGATCTCACAGTGTTTTCATTCATATATATTTTAGATTTATGCACTACAAAAACTAGTTGATACATTAAACCACAGAGAGCTGCCCAGTATGGATGGATTAGTGATAGGATAACATTTAAGTCCCATTTAGGCAACCCGGGTAAAATATTAATGAAATGGCTCCATAGAGTAACCAAATGTGTGTGCCCATATGGGCATGTTGGTTGCTAATGAGGCTACCATGGGGTACAATACAGGGACCGTCATTGTCAGGACCCACATGTTGTGTTGTCATAAGGTAGCATGTACAGTATGGCCAATGATATGGCCAAAATGGGCCCTCATGAGCAAATACCCAAGGGCCATATGTTGATCAGCTGCAGTTGCCTTATCTTAAAAAATAAAATGTCATTGGAGAAGCTCATTTGACCAACATGCTGTCCATATTCCCCCCCTCCTCAGTATCAGCATGACAGCATGTTCCTCTATCCTGGCCTTGGGGATGATGCCCCTCTGTCTGCTTATTTACACCTCCCTCTGGACATCCACCAACACCATCCAGATCCCATATGACAGTATCGGTAAGTAGACAACTAATGGTTGATTACTAGCCCATGAAGATAAAAAACATCTGTAAAAATTGGGGACAGACATTCAAAGGCATATGTATAATGTGAATGAATATATGCTGGGTGGTTTATTTTAAGGGCTTCCACGCCTCTTGCTTTATTGTGTGGTATAATCACTTTGTAGTTTGCAGTTTTATTATAATCCTACAATCATGTGATGATATGAAATCTCTGTATCCCTCAGGTATCACTCTAGTGGCCCTTCTTATTCCTATTACTCTGGGAATATTTGTTAAACGCAAGTGGCCCCACGTGGCTAAAAAGATCCTCAAGGTATGAACACTGTTGAGGGAGTTGTTGTGACATTTACATTTTGCATGGCTTTATTCAATGACAAGTCCTGGAGTGGATTTTAATAGTGGGTCTGCTGTTCACAGGTCGGGTCCATTGTAGGGTTTGGTCTCATAATTATCATAGCTGTGGTTGGAGGAATTCTCTACCAGTCCTCCTGGACCATTGCTCCCTCCCTATGGATTATTGGAACTATCTACCCCTTCGTTGGTTTCGGCCTGGGGTTCTGCCTGGCCCGCTTTGCAGGTCAACCCTGGTACAGGTAGGGCGAGGGCATTGTAGTGATGACCCAGAGGTGTGGACTCGAGTCACATGACTTAGACTCAAGTCAGACCTGAGTCACAAATTTGATGACTTTAGACTCAATGTGACAAAATCAAAGAAGACTTGAAACTCGACTTGGACTTTAACACCGGTGACTTGTGACTTCACTTGTACTTGAGCCTTATGACTTGAAAAAACTTAATACCTTCCCCCAGTCCAGAGATTAAACATTATGTTATTTAAATACAACAAGACTGGACAGAAACATACAGACTTAATTCTGTATGGTGCTGGTTAATAGGCATATGCTAAAGTGCAACATCAACACAACTTTTTTTGTGTTCAGTTGTGTTTATTAACAAATAAATACACCACTAATGTAGTAAACTTCATTACTACTGTGTTGTTAAAATGGCCTTACATTTGGTGAAGACCGCATGAAGTTTAGGACTTGGGACTTGACTTGGGACTCGTGACTTGAAACTTGGCTTGGATCTTGCCTGTCTTTACTTCGGACTTGAGTGCCAAGACTTGAGACTTACTTGTGATTTGCAAAACAATGACTTGGTCCCTGCATCATCTTGGTACTGCATCAACAAATACATACCGGTATATTAAAACATTTACTTACTTTCTCCCTGCTCTGTTCAGATGTCGAACCATCGCATTGGAGACGGGTTTCCAGAACTCCCAGCTGTGCAGCACCATTGTCCAGCTGTCCTTCAGCCCTGAGGAGTTGGAGGTCATGTTTGCATTCCCCCTCATCTACAGCATCTTTCAGCTAGTGGTGGCAGTCGTATCTGTGGGAGGTGAGCGTTTAGCAGGCAAATATGTTTCAGTTCTGTGGGTCTGTTTCTATCACAGTTATATCAGAGTTATGATCCAAGGGTCAAAATAAACATCATGGCTAGTGGATATCTGAATGTTAACATCTATACTTTTAATAGCAGTCAGACTGAAATTAGCTCGTCATTCAGTTAAAAAAGAGGTGAGATCCATTTGCCCTTGGTTCGAAATGTTTCCTACTTTATTCACCTCTGAATCTGATTGATTTCTGGCACACAACATTGCGAAGCTCCAGTGAGAGAGAGAGAGAGAGAGAGAGGGTGGGATTTACCACCCATTCCTGAAAAATTAATTCTTTGGTTCTGTGTTTACATAACTGCAAGGAAGATGCAAGCAGCAGAGAAGGAGAGATGCTGCTTGGCTGCAGCATGCTCAAGGACAATGATCAAAGTTAATGATAACAATAAAGAATTTGATAAGAAGCTGTATCATTTGCGGAAAGCTGTTGCATGCTTTGTGCAAGCCCCAGGAAGTGTGCTTTAAAGACAATGTGACAGAGTGTAATTACTTTTTTAGCTTTATGAGCATCTTTCATAGGAATGAACGGGGCCTCGCCTCCGAAGCTGTATCCAGTTCTCTTTACATGGCTTTTTGCCACAGCATAGAAGTAAATAAGGCTGGATCAATTTACAACCAGAAGTGAATTAATCTGGTCCCCGTCCTCACTGAAATTAATGGGGAAAACATTTTGGTCTGAGTACTGCTTGATACAGTAAAAATGGGACAGTGGCAATATAACTTCAATGGCTTTTCCAATGAAGCCCAGCTCATTTAAAAAAACATGTCTTTTTCCTCTACAGGCTACCAGGCATATAAAAAGTCATGTTACCGTGGTTCTGATGCAGATAGTGAAGCTCCATCCCAGGAAGATGCAGATGGTGACCAAGCTAAAGAGAAGGACTATGCTGTGCAAAATAGTGCCTTTGAGTTTGATGAGAATGGCAACAGCGAAGAGAAGGGTAGGGACGCTAACAAGAACACCCAGCTGTGAGATTACACACCTGCAAATGACAGACTTTGGACTATCCGTATGAAACACCCAGGGTCACAGCACCAGTGAAGACAGCAGCCTAACTCAGCTGTGAACACACACTGCACTCTGCAGGCCGGAGGCGTGAACTACAGGTCCTGTTCTAATCAACTTTCAAGTTGATTAGATAAAGTTTCGGAAGAACAGAGGTGCCCAAATGCCTCCCCTGGTATGGCCCAAGATGTACTTCAGGGACTGAAGTATTATGTTGAATTGTATTGTATTAAGAAATTCCCTTAAACTTTACCTTAATTTATTCATATATAATTATTTAAAACAACTGTCAGAAAACCTGTTGTGCCCATGTTCCTTGATCAACACATTTCCCGGTGTCCTATTTACATGTCTTCAATAATTCAAACTGAATATTTAATATTTAATGATGTTAATGTGGATTAACTATTATGTCCATATTCAGATATTTAATGTAGTTTTTGCTGAATGGTGGAATACACTGAATATATTTAGCTGATAAGACAGCCAATGTTTCACAGTTGTCAAACTGACTGACAGAACTTAATGCTTATATATATAAGGTATGTATTTGTTATTCTTTTCTCTATTCTTGTGTAGCATATGAAATCAGTGGATATTACAGACCAGCTCTACCACTGTGAGTTATCTGCTCTTCTGCTTGTAGATAAATAAAAGTATGGACAGGACTTATCACGTTTTGAGACTCGTAAAATGCTCCGTTATTCCGAGCAAAACTGATTCTTAGCATTTTGAATGATGTAAGCTATGGGGTTTTATATATCTTTCCAAACTGAAGTAACAGGGATGTACTGTGATCTCAGTATATTTTATATGTATTATAAATAAGTATACAGTACATATTCTTTCTTTTGTTCCTTTTTACAACTGCAACACAATTAATAAAGTCTTATCTATCTATAATTTTCATACTCACATTTTAAGTAATGTATTGTTCTAATGTGACAAAGGCATATTTCACAATAAGTGATTGCTGTTCTTCTAATTTACTTTCAGTCTTGAAAGCTTGCACTTTCTTGACTTTGAATGGATGTACAAAAACAACATATTTTACAAAACTTCTGTGCTTTCCCATTCACCACTGTTTTAGAAATGTGCCTTCTGAAATGATGTATTTTTATCAGAAAACCTTTACATCTTTTTCTATTTTGTTGTATTAGTTAATGTTTTGATATGAATGAGTACTAGTATTCAACTCAATAAACATGAATATTTGTAAACTAGACCTGTATGCTGTATGTGTTTCTTTCATGTAGAACTGATAATTAGGAGAATATATGAGAATATTTAAATTATTCAAATGATGTCAACCCTTGTGCCCTCATGAAAAATCTGTATCTAGATTTTATGGAGCTAAATTAAGGTCATAAGTTTTGTTCATTCGGGAAAAAAAATCTGAATCTGAAAGTTCAAGTTTTGATGTTGAAGTCTGAAAAATGTAGTGATGTATTCAAAATAAAAATAAGTGTATGAAAAAAAAATTCGGTTTGAATATAATTTTTTTAAAATAAAAAAAGCTCTATGATTGACACTATGATTGGTGCCCGATGCGGTCTAAAACAGGTTGTTAAACGGAGCTTTGTCACTGGCATCAGTTGTTTAACTGCCAATCACGAGAATTTAGTGTGTAGAAAGTGTGGAGTTATACGTCTCCCAGTAACTACAGTTTCCTGAAGGCAACATGATGGAGCAAGGTCTTCATCCTACTGTTCATGCTGTCAGTCATTCTTCCAAGCCCCTCTCAGTTGAAGCCACGCCCCCCCACGCCAGATCAGGGTCAGAAGTCTGAACTGAGAAAAAAA
The DNA here is from genome assembly GCA_036024295.1 of Nannoperca obscura. Classification (NCBI taxonomy): domain Eukaryota; kingdom Metazoa; phylum Chordata; class Actinopteri; order Centrarchiformes; family Percichthyidae; genus Nannoperca; species Nannoperca obscura. Next base: position 19,768 of record JAVQJL010047873.1, read on the forward strand.
AGATCTGAAAATTTGAAAAAAAGACCTGAACTGAAATAAAACTTGAAACTGAAAAAAAAAAGTTTTGAAGGTGACAAAAAAGTTTTTGAATGTGAAAATATCAAATCTGAACCAAAATAAAAATATAAAAGATATAAACTCAAATATCAAAATATTTATGAAAGTAAAATCTGAAAATGTTTTATTTATTCAAAAAAAATTCAAGAGCTGAATCAAAATTATATTCAAACCGAATTTTTCTTTCATACACTTATTTTTATTTTGAATACATCACTACATTTTTCAGACTTCAACATCAAAACTTGAACTTTCAGATTCAGATTTTTTTTTCGAATGAACAAAACTTATGACCTTAATTTAGCTCCATACATCTGGAACTAGTCTTGCTCTGATGAGATGTACTGTTGGCGCACAGCAGCCGTGTGCATATTGAAAAAGAAATCTTCTTGAAAATATCTACCTTTCAAAGTTTTAGCATTTCTGTGTTATTGGCCTTGATAAATGTAAAATTATTTAAATTAGTTTGATATAATAAACTTCATGTCTACTCCCCTTTATATCTGTCCCCTTTGTCCCCATGTCTTTCTCAAATATCCTTCTTTTCTCTCTCTCTCTCTCTCCATTTCCACTCTCTTCCCCTGCAGACGGTCCTCGCTCCACCTCCATAGCAGTCTTCCCAGAAGGGGAGGTGTCAGAGGGTGGTTCTGTCACTCTGACCTGCAGTAGTGAGGCAGCTCCACCCGTAGAGAGCTTTGCATGGTTCAAAGGTACAGGACAGCATGTCGCTGTGCTGTGTTTACCAATAGACATAGTATGATGACACTTACCGTTTAGTGCACAAATTCACTGGCTATGTCGTGGATATGAGCTAACTGGTCGATAACATTGACCTCCTGCAGTCCTTTAATGATTTGTTAAAAGAACAAGTTTTCCTTGGACAATTATGAACAGCTGAAGTTTTCTCTAGAATTACAGGACCTTTGAAGACAAAAAATATATTTCCAAGTAGAGTATGTAAAATATTTTATGCATAGTCTATAGATTATGCTCATAATATGAATTAATGTGTGCACTAATTTGCATGTGTGTCATTGTTTGCTCTCCAGACATGGAGAGTGGCAGCATCCCAGACAGCTTTAGGCCTCAGCTCCACCTGTCCCACCTCAAATACACAGACAGGGGAGAGTACTTCTGTGTAGCACGTAACTCGCTGGGAACAGACCGCTCCAAGTCACTTCTACTCAATGTCACTTGTAAGTTTGTTTCACATTTTCATCATTATCGCTTCAAACACTAGCACAGTTTAAAATCCAAACAACATGCTTGGATCAGAATATAATTTGGAAAGTAAAACCTTGTTTCTATCTTAAGTCCTGTTGTGTAAATCTGGCAAAGGTTAGTCTGGGTTAAACTGATTAAGCAACTGTTCTATTTTAAACTCTATGATGAGAAAATCACATGGATTAATTAGGAAGTGATACAAATTAAACTGCTGATTTTTCATACTTTTACTTTGCTTTTGTGTCTGGGAATATATAGAATATGCATCAAAAGGATACAGTAGAGCTGAAGTGATTTCTCTGCAACTATTTCTGAAGTCAGTTGATCAGATATTAATATTTGCTACATTTTTTGTCATATATGATAATTAACTGGAATTTTGACTTTTGTCTGGAAATATGTTAGTGTTTTTCCTGCTTAAATGACTACTTTCCTTTATACCTAAAACTAAAAGGTATCTTCTATTTCTGCTTGCGATCAGTTGACTTTATCAGCCACACAGCAGGTTCAGTAGGCGTCAGTGCTGCCTCCTCTCCACTCCACAATCTTCTATGAGAAGCTGTGGGTCACTTAAAGGGACTGAACATCAAATAAAGATGTAATAGTAACCATGCACCTGTTTTTCTCTTTAGACTCTCCAAAGAACACACGTGTGCTGCTGAGTCCTCCAGGTGACATCAGAGAAGGCTCATATGTAAACCTTAGCTGCTACAGCCACGCCCACCCTCCTGCTAGCAGGTACGATGGATACTTCCTCTCCAGGTTTATCAACCTCTATCGTACCAAGCCATTGCCAATACATGCTTTTAGTTTAGGATGCTGTTTTTCTTATCATGGTCCTTACACGTGTTTTTGTCATCATTATTATTGATTATTGAATTTGCCATTGTCATTGATCTCTTTAATTATCTAATCTCTATCAAAATCCAGTGTTATAGAATCAAATTATTAAGGAAGGGACATTAAGAACCAAAGTCCCAATCCTAAAAATCTTTTTCATCATCATCATCATCTTCACCGTCCTCCATCCTGCAGGTATGCTTGGTATCATATCCTAGGTGACCAGGTGTTGGCTAAAGGAACTTTACAGAACCTGACGTTCCCCTTAGTGCGAGCTCACCATGCTGGTCAGTACTACTGTACAGCATGGAACCGGTTCGGATACCAAACCTCCCCCGTTGCTACACTCACTGTGCTTTGTAAGTAGTGGATGTATTTGTGTGTGCATGACATGTTTAGGGGCCTCCTAGACTGAGATCATGTTTTATTAGGGCTAGGTTTGCCTGTTTGTTATAAATACTTATCCCCTTGTTCATCTCTTTGTCATGTCTTTCTCTATTTTTTCAGTCTTTGTTACTGTTTTCTTTGTTAAACCTAAATTGAACACATAATGTACATTTAATACAACATAGGGTTTGACCTTCAAACTCCCCAAACAACATGTGGAGCAAATCTTAACCTTCTTCGTATCCCTGTTTTCTTTTACTGGATTCAAATTATTGTCATATTACAATTACAGAACATAATTTACACAACACACCTTTCTTTAACCATCTGTATCTATCTTGCTCTTCCTCTCTCTCCAGACCCTCCTAAGAATACCTCAGTTCTGGCTCGTCCTTCCAGTGTGGTGGATGCTGGCCGACCTTTGACCTTGACCTGTAGCAGTCAGGCCAACCCGGCAGTGGACAACTTCACATGGCACCGCTTAGCTCTGCACGGGGGCTCTGTACAATGTTAGCATCATAAAAATGTGGTTCCTCTCAAGGTTAACATTATCAAATCATCAATACCTAACTCTATAACCTGTGGTATATGCTTGCAGTCAGTAAGGTGTCATGCTCTGTGTGCCTCTGGACTGTCTGTTGGCTTATATCCTCCAAAGTGGATCTTCTCTCTTTCCGTGCTCCGTGCAGCATGGGGCACCAAGTCCGGCCCTGTCTTCACCTTCTCGGAGGTCAGCCCAGGAGAGAGCGGTCAGTACTACTGTGAGGCCAGGAATCGAATCGGCGCTCACAGCTCTCCTGTCCTCACCGTACGAGTCAGAGGTACATAATGATTCATGCATGGACTCTTCTTTGTCTTTCATATTAACCTGTCTGTCTATGTGTTTTGTCAATATTTAAATAAAAGCTATTTGTGTGTTAGTACAGTTCGAGAGTGAAATATCTCAACAACCATTGCCATGAATGTTATACAGACATTCATGTTCTCCTGAGGATACATTTGTAATCATTTTGGTGATCCCTTAACTTTTCATTTAGCGTCATCATCAGGTCATTTTATTTTTCCAGTAATGTGGTCTCAGCTGTGCGTGTGTGTTTAGTTTTAATGATCAAATCTTAGCATGCTGACATGTTAATCTAAGATGCTGAAGATGACATTATACCTGCTAAACATCAGCATAGAAGCATAACTGTGACTAAATACAGCCTCACAGAGCCACTACAAAGGCTATAGACTCTTGTAGATTAAATACTAGGTATATATATTATATGCTGAATTACTTCAACTGCCAGTGGAAAGTAACGAAACTGTGAAAGTGTGATGCATATGCTTAACACTGAAAGTTTGGACATTTTCAAGGAGGATGAGAAGGCTTCACACTGTGAGTTCTTTAATATCATCACAAGCTTTGAGACACAAATATGTTACAATGGATTTTTTTTAGGTGGTGATTTCCATCAGTTGTGAAGGTGTCAGAGTTACACACTCTGAAGGTTTTTAGTGGGTCAATTGTTCCACTCCCACTCCATTAACTAAAGTGAGCTGTACTATGACTTTTCTCTTTTCTCTTTGTCATGGTGCATGTTATTGTCAAATTTAGATGTGTAATGGATGAGATAAGATGTCAATGATACGCTTAGTGAAACACCCTAACCCCAATTTCACATATATTATTTTGGTTATTTCAGACAACGACCAAAAATAAGTTTCATGTGTTTCCTGTGAAGCCTCCCTGTCACTATCACTGCATGAGATCCGGGGCCTAGTGTTTGTTGTGTATGGTCTCATGGCTTCTGACTGTTTTTCTACGAGTCATGGTCAGGGGAGGGGAAGGGGTGATGAGGTGTTGTGGAAAACTACTTTTTGAGTCTAGACAGCTGAAGAAGTGGAGTTAGATTTGGAAATTACAACTGGAAACACAAGTCTCCAGTCTAGACGCTTGCAAGATGATGCACAGCTCTTTTCCTGTTCCTCACTTTCTCTGTTTCTATTTTTATGTGTATTGTTCTTGTTTTAGCTTGCTGCACTTCTGTTTTTATTCATCTCATGTTATCCCTCATTCCTTTCTCTTTTTTCTTGTTTCTAGTCATGCTGATAACCTTTGTTGTCCTCCCACTGGCAGGTCGTCTTAAGGTCATTGCTTTGGCGTCAGCAGTAGGCGTGTCTGCTGGACTCATCACTCTCACTGTGGCCATTATGATCAGGTGAGAGGAAGTACACTGCCATTTACTTAATGCTAGATGGGCTATTTCTGTACTCTTCCACAACTTTTATGTTGTTGTTTTTTTAAGGGGGTTTACAATAATGTGTCCATTGTAGCTTATTGTTGAGTTCAGCATCAGTTTATTCAATATTTTAGGGATTTTTGCATGAGGTTGATCACCAAACAGCGAGTTTCATGGTTCATTTGCATTATTTTGGAGGAAGGAGTCATCACTAGGTTATGGTTTGATACTATTGTCACTGTGTCTTCACAGTAAGAACATGCACAGAGTAGACATGGAGTCAGGAGAAGTAGCAAACAAGGTACAGTACTCATTGTTCTTTTATTTTAAAAATGTGCTCTCCTTTAAAGACTATTAACTAAAAACGACCGTCAGTTTTATTTGTTCTTTCTTTTTGTTGTTGGTGTGTGTGTGTGTGTGTGTGTGTGTGTGTGTGTGTGTGTGACCTCAGCGTCCGTCAGTGACAGCTGACACCATGTTCTTTGACTCAGCCCAACAGACCTTTCCAGTGAGAAAGGGCAAGATGTCTGACATACCGGTACACAACACAACACAGTGCACAATTTGAGACTCTGGAAAATAATCACAATATATTACTAATGATCTGAATTTTTGGTGCATTCGTTTGTGTGTGTGTGTGTGTGTGTGTGTGCAGGAGGAGCCAGAGGACTTAAGTGACAGCTCCCACCCCGCCATTGTCCCTCTAAAGGATGCTCCACCAATCACAGAAGTTGAAAGCCACAGCCCCGCCCCCAACTACATTACCGTCCACTACTCCAAGTTATCCAGGTACATATCATCTTACTCTATCTCCGACACTATCTCTTCTCCTCTGAATTGCACCCCTCTATTTCTGTTTCACTTTCCGTTTTTTTTCCTTCCTCTTTTTCACTCAGCAACATTCATTCTCTCATCTTCACCATCTGTCTCCCTACAGAACAGTTGACCACAGAAGCAATCTACTGTTTCATGTTTTGCATGTCACAGATTTTACATTGGCCCTTTTGCTTTCTTCTTCATCTTCCTGTCGTCACCTTCTCTTTAGTCTCGTTCTTAAATTTTCCACTCCTTGTCTTTTCCTTTTTCCTCTTTACTTTCTTCTGTGATATCCAACACCTTCTCCTGTTTATGAGAGGACAGTAAATTTCACATTCCAGTTTTGGACATTAAAAACATTTTGAAGACCTGCTTTTATGATTTGATCTGAGTCAGATGTCCAGGCAGACTCATGTGGTTGCTGTTTGTTGTTGATGTTGGTTCAGTGCGGAGCAAGTGCAGGTCCACGGCCTGCCACAGGGTGGTGATAAAAAGCCGAAGGATTCCTCCAAGGTTGTTTACACTTTACTGCCTCAGCCTCGCCACTGACCGGGAGATAACAGGCATATCAGGTGTGACACTTGTGACAGTTGTCATTTACAAACCTGAGACACTATCCAGTTTTCTGTATATTTTTTACATTAAATTTCCCAACATAATTCAGTATCTTATATATATGGGAAAGTGTGTCCAAACGTTTGACTGTAAATTGTTACTGTGTATATGATACTCAAAATGATCAAATGGTTCTCTATAGTTTTGCATTCATTTGTGTCTCTGCTCTTGGTATTTTAAACTATTTGAATCTTCCCCATTGTTCTTTCTTCCAGCTGAACAACACAGCAGCTCTCCTTTTGTGAACCAATTACTCCACTTCCATTCACCCAGAGAGGATTGTGGGACAGTAAACGACTCCTTGTGAACTCTGACGATGCCTTACGCTATTCCGGGTCAGACATGTTGTGTTGGATTCTCCACAGTTCACCAGACCATGAGGACAACATGTGGTCCAGGTGCTGACTTGCGAGACCAGCTCCTAAACTCTGATGCATGTCTTTCCTTTTTTTGTTTTCTGTGCATCTTACCACTGTATGCGGCCTGATGAAGCACAAATGCTTCAAAAATGATAATTCCAAAACAAAAAACTAACATTCACACTGTTGGCCATTTTGCTTGCATTCATATCCACAGTACAGCCTGCATCTACTGCTTAGTTGCTTTTAGTTGATTCATAACCCAGATAATGTAGAAACAATATGACTGGTTGCTACAGCATCATTTGCAGCCTCTGAAAAGTGATTATCATTTGTATTCAAATGTTATTGTCTCCAATATAGATTACACTCAAAGACGTATCAGTAGAAAAAACTAGTAGAAAATGATCTGACATCTATAATGAATATACACTATTTTACACATTTCCAAACAGTATTTAACAACGTTCTAAATTGTTAATAGGCTTATTTTGATTGCTGATGCAGCAACATTCATGCATTCATTCATTGAGATAGCTCGCCTCCATTAAATCAGTCAGGAGTGAGCAAAGCCAGTACTAATGCAAAGTACATGTCAGAGTTTGTTACACTAAAGAAAAAGAAAACATATCTTGTTTGAATGTATGAAACAATTTTGGCATACTGTTGAGAGAGAGAGAGAAGCTGAATGTCAGCAGCCAGATTAGAAGACCCAATTTAGACCCAAAATAAAAATCTGATTTTGATTTTCTCTCACAGTAGTAAGAATGTTTTCAGGCTCTGTGAAAAGGATCATACAGTTGTTTGAATCAAGCAAACATATGTCATACAAAATTAATAGCTACTTTCATATCAGTAAACTTACACTAAATGTTATATGTTTTGTTATGCTGAAGATATAAAATAAGACAGTGAGCAAAAAAATATGGTGGCAATAAAGACCTGTTATCAAAAACAGCAACATGCACATTCTTTTCTGTTCTGTTAAAGCCATCGCACACTACTTTCAGTATCAAGTTTATTAAATGTTTTGCTTCTGCTTCATCTAAGAATTTTCTTTTCTTCTCCTCTGTTTTTATAATGTACTACTGATAGCAAAATAATATTTAACCAGTTTAAAATTAAAATAAAACTATATAATAAGTGACTCTGACAAAAATATATTTAATCTACTTACAGATGTACAGATTACATTACACATTTGAGACAAGTCCATCTTTCAATTACGGCATCTCACACCGCAGACACGATTTTACAAAATATGGGGAAATTAAACATCACCACTACATTTTGGCAGTTTTGAAATGATGCTGGCTTCTTCCATTTCTCACCACACAATCTTGAAACTAAAACGACCAAAAGTTTTTATTCCTCTTTTCTCCATCTCCCTCTCTCTTTATCAACCACCTCATATTAGGTAGTGGAGATGAATTGTTGTATTTAGTTACCTTTTTTTTTGTAACTCACCAGTGATTTGCATTGCCTCCATCAGTTGCATGGTCCAGTAACACCACCCTGTGGACAAGCATAGGTCATGTTGGAAATGACAAAGTGAGACCAACTGTTTCTGACATGTTGGCTACATAGAGAAAGCCCAATTGTACTGCACTGACCTCTGTTTCCTTGCCAGATTAAAAATGGCCTTCATATAAGAAGCCATCAGTTGAACTGATCTCTTTAAATGACCACGATGTGTGCTTTGAGTGTTTCATTGCACCATCACTCTATTTGACAGGCAGTGGCAGTACAAAATGGTTTTATGCATCAGGCTTTCTTACTCAATATAATCAGCACTCTGAATGTGTGATGATATGATGACATGAAGCCGGGGGGAGGGGACACTCTCCTACTTCTGCTTTTTCCTCCACAAAATCATCTCCAGAAATGGAAATAGCAATAAGTCAGCTTTCTTTAGTTGGTGAGTACTGTTGACTTTGATACACAATGCATATCAATGTGTTTGTTTTTTGGTATTATTCTCAGTGCGCTGCACTTCACATACATATGTATATTAATCTGTGTCCTGTGCCATGATGTTGCAGGTTGATTTAAATAATGGAAACTTTGATTTTGATTATTCTTGTAATAACGCCAGGTAAGGAAACACTTCTTTTAAATAATGTATATGAAATGTGGTGACTGTAATCAAATTATTATGGAACTTCTGCCTAGAACCTTGAAATACAATTAATACATTTCATATAGTATAATATGCTATCATTAAAAATAATTTTAATTACAATTTTTTCCACAGGTGTCTGGAGTGGAGACTGGAGGGTGACCTTCAAAGATCAGTGTGCTTTGAAAGGGACATCAGCAGTTATAAAGTGCGAGTATGACTATCCTTCCACTAATTTTGTCACTTCAATCCACTGGTCTAAATTCCAACTTGTATCTGGCCAGTGGAAGCTGTTTCCACTGTCAGACCTCCCTTCGCCCACAAACCACTTTAGATATGTGGGCAACTACTGGAGTGACTGCAGTCTGAAGATCAGTGATGTACAACACACTGACAGCGGATCATACGTTTTTAGTTTTGTGACAACACTCAACAGATGGAGAAGTAAAACATTCGCTCAGTTGTTAGTAAAAGGTAATGATGAAAAAAGGTACACTACCGTTCAAAAGTTTGGGGTCACCCAAACAATTTTGTGTTTTCCATGAAAAGTCACACTTATTCACCACCATACGTTGTGAAATGAATAGAAAATAGAGTCAAGAC
>JAVQJL010047897.1:0-12529 GCA_036024295.1 Nannoperca obscura
ACACACACACACACACACACACACACACACACACACACACACACACACACACACACACACACACACACACACACACACACACACACACACACACTATGCTCTTGTTAAGCAATGGCAGAAGAAGAATACGTGCCAGCGTCAGGAGAGTGAGAGACTTCTTAATATCAACATCAGCAGTAGCTCAGCCACAGTGCAGCAACTAATTAACTGATCATGTGGCTTATTTAAAAGCACAGCGCTCTCACACATTAGCGTTGCACAGCAGAGCGGGATACAGCAAACAAACTCAGGTCTTCCTTTGGTGTCATGTTATAAACAGACGACCAAGAAGCATTTAAAATGCACAAAAAAGTACCTAACAGATTGTGAGGGAGAGCAGGGAAAAAACATCTAATGACACGTCTAATGTCATAATGTCTTTCTTCTGTGTTCAACTCATTCCAAGACTCATTCAGTGATGAATATACCTTTCTGGTTGTTCCCACTTTTCATGAGCAGGCATGACTTCACTGTATTTAGTGTACAGGTGGAGAGAGTGATGGTAAAAATGATACTTGAGAGTCTCCAGCTGGGGAAATACAGTCTTACTCACAACACAGCGTGTATTGCATTAACTTATTAGTCTGGTTCCAGACTGAATCAATGCCCACGTTTTTCAACAAAATGGATGATTAACAAGCTGTTTACTGAGAGTTGGTGGTCAGATCTGGAGGAGTTGGTATCTTGTGGTATTTTATCCTATAAAAGCATAAAATGTTGCATACTTTCTGAATGGATTTTACTAATAACTTTGAGGTGTTAAACACTGACAACAAGATGCGCCACTTCCCATCTGTTTCCCCAGCAACAGCAGCTATTCTGAGATTAGCTCCGTTCTGTCTCAGTGCTATACTCATTAAGTGTTTATGTAGGCCTGTGTGTGTGTGTGTGTGTGTGTGTGTGTGTGTGTGTGTGTGCACGTACACAGGTTGGGTGCTCTAGCTGCGATTGAAATCCTGCGTATGGAAATTTGATACAAATAAAGCAATTTATTTGCTAGTGTATGTGTGTGTGTGTGTTTTTTATAGCGTATTTATTTACACTACGTGTAGTTATAAATGTGTTTGAATATATGATACATGTAGCGCCTTCTGGTCTGTGTGAGCTGGATCAGCCTACAGGAAACCTGACCTGGATTGTTCCATTACAGCGGCACTACACTCTCTGTGGATCGCCTTCATCTCTGCATTATTGATGATCCACACACACACACACACACACACACACGATCTCTCAGCAGGAGTGTCTTCACCACTTCTCAGCCCCTACATACATATTCTCACTGTCCGAATTCTGCTGCTGCCTTATAATTTCATAATTCAAAGGTTTCTTTTCAAATGTTACCACCCACAATTCATTAGGCAATTTTTGAAAAATGTCAGAACAAGAGAATGTGAGTGCTTGTGTCTTTGTATATAAAACGTACAACTGTGTAGTGTTACTAAGCTAAAAGGAAGTGATGTCACTGACCTTCCTCCTGTGCAACCCTGGCGGCTCGGGCTTGAGCCACTTCGACGCTGATGGGTTTCTCTCGGTGCTGCTGCTGGACAGACAGAGGGACGGTGGGGATGTCTGGAAGGTTCTCCCTCCAACCAGGTCCGTCCTGCTCAATGAGCATCTTGGTGATCCTGGCAGAAGACACAGAGCGTCCCACATACAGCACGAGCATGAAAAGTGTTGTTTTGTATATTGGCTAGATTCATGCTGCAAACCCTACAGGGCTGGCGGGCTCCACTGTGATGCTCAGAGGAGACTTAACCTTTACCAAGAGGTAATGCATCACATCTGTACCTGTAACATTCAGTCAAAGCCTATATTGAGGATAGTGTTTTAAACCACACTGAGGGAAAATAATCCAATGTCATCTTCTTCTTGTTCGGGTGTTTTCAGTCTGACCGATTAGACCTCGTTACAGCTACAGCCATCTACATCTGTCCTGCCGCGACAGCTTAACAGAACTAATAGGAGATTCAATGAGATGCCAATAAGCCTTTTTCTCGGCAGACGTTTCGACTTGTCGTAGTAGGAAAAGCGCAGGTGTTACTGATAACATTAACGATGGCTCTGCTCTATTCAGGTATCAGGAGTAAGCCGTGACAGTGAGCCAAGCATGCACAACACAAGGACCCTGACGCCGAAAGAGCTAAATGGAACTCAGCCATTATTAATTATATCATTTACACCTGTGACATTTCTGATAAAAGGCCGTATACAGTTCAGAGCAGAGGTGAGTGAAAACACCTGTGTGGGAGGACCATGGGTGAGTAAAGGCTGTTTAAAAATGTTATACAGCCGTGTCTCAAATCCGCAATCCACACTGATTCTTAGCATGCTATGAGTCAGCAGTGTATTCAGACTGTATCGTGGAGAAACAGCTCCAGGAACACCACTGATTTTAGAAACATATTTTGCTGTTTCTGTGTAAAGTTTTGATTAGCAGCAGTATTCTAAAGTACCTTTCAATCAACTCAGTTTTATTTATATAGCGCCAAATCATAACAGAAGTTATCTCTGGGCATTTTTTATATAGAGCAGGTCTAGACCATACTCTTTACAGTGTTATTTACAGACACGCTTTGGATGGGCAGTCGTCTGCCTCAACCAGTTGGGTTAAGAGAGGGATGTGTCCAATCCACAAGACTTTGAATAAAATGTTATAAAAGTATAATATGTTGATTTCTTGTATACTAACTGGAAAAACAGTATGCTAGAAAGATGACATTATGTAGTAAGGAGTTGGGACGCTCTCTCTGTCTCCAATCAACACTGAGGGAACGGGCACTCTCCGTGGTGCTGAATGTGTCACCTTGACCTGGGGCAGTTACACCTGATAGCCTTCAGACCTGTCAGCTTTCCTTCTGTCATATAGACAGGCGGCTCTCTAACATAACCCCAAAAACTACAGCAGCTGATTCCAAGAGGAGCTGGTCAGTGAAATCTGCTCCTATAGTGTTCGGCGGAGTGAGAACGCACAAACTGTCAGGCCTGGATGGCACGTGATTAATAAGCTCTTCAACATTAAATGCATATTGGACAGAGAGGCGTTTAATGAACCAAAAAGTTCTTGATTTCTTCAAAAAAAACATACAGAAGCCACATCAAGCCACTACAGTTTCTTATGGGTTTTTTTTTTCTTCCAGCTGACCTGTGGACGCTGTCGTGAGCTGCCTGCACGCCGGTGTCTACCTGCAGGACGGTCTTATAATCCACGTAGGCCTTTCTGTAGCGCTCCAGTGACTCATAGGCCATGGCTCTGCGCAGCAGGGGCTTCAAGGAATAGGGCTGCAGCTCCAAAGCCCTAAGAGGATCAGAGAGACGCAGAGACAGAGGATCAAACTGTCTACACCTGCACACGGTGTCACAGGTTTAACTGAGCTGATCTGTAGCTCTCCATTCATAAACATGTGAGTGGGTATTTGCTTCAGACAGAGATTCCTGCAGCCTCCTGACACCACAAACAGTCACATAGTGTGTTATTAGGCAAGAGTCAATTAAAAGTCAAACTAAAGGTGAATAAAAAATCATCAGATTATATGAAAAAACGAGAAGCTTTCATGGAATTATAATGTCTAACAGAAATAGTAGCAAAACAAGATATAGATTGAACTTTTTAAAGATGTTTTTCAAGTAAGCCTAATATTATAGCCATATATAGCCATGTGAGGAGAGTCATGCAGTAATGAATCAAGATCAAGTTAGTTCTGAACAAAACAATTACTGTCTGTTTAATTTACCTCACATAAGCTCAACTGTTGAAATATTACAAACTTAACTACAAAAGCTGAAATCTTTCATTTGGAGACAAAGGGAAATGCAACACCTAACACACTTAAAGGGCAACTCCACCGATTTTACACAAGTCTGTTTACAAGTGCTGGGAAGTGCATATAAACACTTTAGTGCATGAAATCTGATTAACCGCCTCAAGTAATGTCACATTGATTGGGGATGAAGACTACAAGAGGCTAAATTAGCCGCTACTTCATTTGCATTGAGGATAATATAGGCGTCAGGTTTTTTTTTTAACTGTCCATCGTGTGCCCGGCAATGTTATAGGATTACTATGCTAAAATCAGTGGAGTTCTCTCTTAAATCTGTCAAAAACTAAATACAAAAGCACAACGGTCTGCAAATAATCGCACACATGAACAGAATGTTCAGAATGTGACACTTGTCACATACTTGGTGCAGTCCTGTATGCAGTCTGTGCTGTTTCCATCCTTCAGGTAACAGGCTGCTCTGTTGGAGTAGAGAATACACAGGTCTTCTGGACTATCAGTGCCTGCAGGGGATCAACCGCAACACACTCATATGAAAGAGCAAACACTGAAAGAACATTCCAGTCATCTTTGATCTCAGTATAACACAGGTGTAATAAGAACAGATTTTTTTTTTTTTTTTACTTCTGCTGTACATTGTGGCCTTAGTCTGGAGAGGTCCAGACCAAAGAGAAAAAAAGAACCAGAGAAGCAGCTTAATTTAAAGTGCAGAGTGTCCAGAGATGCTGAGGGGGTGAACTGTAGACAGATAAATGGTTGTGCTCTCACTCCCTCTGCTAGAGTCGTTTTCTGCTCTGTCCTTTCTCCTCTGCAGTTTCACAACCGCCAGCAGAGCATCAGTCATGACGCGCTGCTTCAGTGCCCAAAAACTGGTGTCAACAGTGCTGTTACTCCTCTATATTTAAGACCTCATCACACAGTGTTTTCAGTGCTTTCCTTTAAGGGTCTCTCCGTCAAGTCTGCAATGATATGGAGTCAAGTCTAACCTTTTTATGCCTGTCTCCAGTGCTGCAGAAAAGGCCACCCCTCTTGCCAGCTACGAGAGTAAAAGTTGGCCGAGTGCTCTTAAAGGTGCAGCATGACATTCAGTCTGACCTAAAACCCCCACGCACTGGCACACGACTCCTACCTACGGCCAGTGGTGTTGTCTCGTGCCAACACTGCACTGCATTCACAAATCACCAACGAAGCCTCGTGTCTCAGATTTTGGACGTTAGGCTGATAACCAGTTCTCTAATCCACACAGGTGACAGGCCTGAAAAGTGACCCGTACTCATCCTCTACTGTGATTATAATGTAGGTGTGTGTGCATGGTGATTTGGTGAATAGAGGAAAAGCATGAGCGTAATGCATTCAAAATTGACATTGGATACTGTAGATTGTGGAGCCAAATGGCACTCTGAGTCAGCTCGTACGAGGGCGAGCACACAGATGCCAGAAGAGGCTTTCTGTCTGTCTCCGTGCCACCGATCTGTTGTTGTTTCTACATTAGTGACTTGTTGCCTGTTCACCATCACGAGTTGCTTTTCAAGACAGGTAGTCATCAAAAAGCAAAGCAGTGACGTATTTATACTTTAAATGTGATTTATAAATATGCATTAACCATTCAGGTTTTGACTGTAGGATGCCTTACCCGAGTTAAATGATTAGTCTTACTTTTGTTTTTGTTTTTTTAAGCAAAAAATCTTTTGTGCAATTCCTACAATTGTAAACTGAATATTTTTGGCTGTTGGACTGCTGGGTCAGACAACAGAAGTCATTTGAATAATTCAAATTGTGCTTTAGGAAATTGTATGCGGCATTTTCACTGTCCACTGTTAAAGACCAAAGAATTAATAGATTCATTGAGAAAATAAGCCCAGCTCCTTACTGTAATTTACTTTGACATAAGCTCTCACGTGGCATGCAAATCTACACTGTGAATGTCAGGTTCAACAACCCAGAACTGCTTCTACAAGCCTAAGAGTAAAACATGTTTTGCAACATAGTCTAGTCGACAGAGGTGCAGTACTCGTCGTGAGGCGAGTAAATACACAAACTGTTCACATCGTTCCCACCTGCTTCAGCACACCCGTCGATGGCCTGCGTGTACTTCTCCACGGCGTCCCCAAACTGGCCATGTTTGAAGAGGTGGTTCCCTTCGTTCTTGAGCCGGGCCAGGTGAGGAGGAAGGGCCCCGGCAGGGGCGTCCAGGTAACTTGTGTCCGCTGCGGGGCCGCCCCGCTCCTCTCGTACAGCAGCAGGGTTGTTTTCTCTCCGAGTGCCGTTGGCCACCCCCTTCTCCGGAGCTCTGTGAGTCTGGGGCTTTCCCACCCCGCTTCTCGTCCCGCTCCCTGCCGCGGCCTGATGAGATCTACCTCCCCCTCCTCCTCCGCTGCCTGGAGGTTTCTCCTGCGCGTTGCCCATATCTGCACTCCCTCCGCAGTGTGTTCAAACTCTTCCTCCCTCCCTGCTGAGCCGCAGCTACATCTGAGCCGGGCCGGGGGGGGATTTCTGTTGGACACGCCCCCTGAACGAGGTGTCGGGCGTGACGTCACGGAGGGGGGGATGTGCAACACAGATGCAGTGCTGCAGTAGGACAGCTCTGATGGAAGAGCCTCAGATTACACTTCACAGCAGAGCGGCTGGACTACGGTAGAAAATACAGGAATACAGACAGAAATGTGGAGGCTCTGTAATGCGGATTAAGAGAAACAACAATGTTTGAATCCGTTATATAACAGAAAAACAACCAATTATAATTCTTATATTGGTTTATGCTTTATTTATCAAGTGAAATTGTCAAATATTTGCTCTTTACACCTCACAAACATTAAGGGAGCCGCTTTTCTATGTTTTATTTCATTGTAAACTTAGGAAGCAATGTTAAAACATTAATTTGGACTAATTCTTGTGATGACCATTTGTCTTTAATTATACCAGATATAGGTTTAAACATTTTTTAAATTTGTCAATGAATAATTAGCCAGTAATTTAAATGTTTAAATGCAGTCCTGTTCGTCACTTAAAGGAATGGTGCAACATTTTGCCGAGAATTAGATGAGACGATTTATACTATTTTATCAATCTACTCATCTAAATGTTGACAGAAACTATTTCTTTAAATTCACATTGCACCTCAAATGATGCAAAGCAACTACACACTGCTGTTTTATTTTGTTAACATGAGCAGTTTGAAAAGAAAATAGAGAGAATTTATTAAACCTTCATTATTATTTAGATTGTGATTACTGGACCAGACCAGTGGTTCCTAACCTGGGGGTTAAGCGCCTACAAGAGGTCACAAATTAAATCTCAGAGTTCAGGAAATTATTAAAAGGATTGGAAAACAGAGAATTTGTTTTTTCCTTGCAAATAACTGGATAATTCCAGGACTTGTTATGTTATTATTCAAACAAAGAAAGAGACATTGATCTTTTGGAAGGCCAAAACCAAACCACTGGAATAGACCATAAACATCTGGTTAATTTTCTCCCACAATGACAAAGCTTATAAATAAAACAAAGTGTCATCATTCATGTACTGTATTCATGTAGAAGTTAGCCTTCAAATATGATAATAAATAAGAAAACAACGTGGAAACAGTCAAGGCCAGTGAGAATCACGTTTTTAATAAACCAAGCTTTCATCCATCACTCTTGGGGCAAAAATAACATCACGGTTTGTGTCGACATGAAAATGGTGAGCTTTAAGTAGGATTCAGAAATCTGGTGCCAGGCCTTGAGGTCTATTTATTTACATGGTCATACACTACAAAGACATTACAAAACAATAATTATCAAAACTGCTGCTCTCCTCTTCTTCATCGGGCATCAAAAACAACCACTGAAATTCAAGAGTCAAGAAAATGTACAAGTATTACAGCGCTTAATTCATTAATGTTTGCAAATATTGAAACAGACTCACAGTATATTTCCAGGCTTTTATAAGCTGAGAAGTAAACTTAATGCCTAATTATAAATATACCTCAAAAGAAAAAAGAAAAATACAGATCAGGTTTCCTGCAGTTTCCCATTACACTAAGTCTTTCTAACACACACACACACACACACACACACACAAAACCAAATTAAAGGATACATCTCTTTGTTCTCTTCTTGTACATGATCCTGTAACCGCACTCTCTGCATCGGATCGGATCACGGGCCTTAATTTCATTTTCAGTGTGACATTCTGTAAAAAAAAATAAAAAAAGAGAGAATGATACAGAAAATACCATTATATAAAAAGACTGATATACAGTTTGCAACATAACTATTAAATGTTTTGATTTAGGTTGAAGCTTTTGTTGTAATGGCTGGTTGTTGGAGGGTAGTTTATATGCACGATAGAATCCAACACAAAAAGTATGGCTTTGAACCTTATATTACATGTCACTTATCTGGGACACAATGAATTTTATGTGTGCAGTTAAGCATTGCTATTCTTCCTCTACCTATTTACATTGGCCGATTCACACATCTTAAAAGGGGGAAAACAGACTGTGTGAGCTGATTTCAGTGAGTCAACCTATCACGAAATTACAAAAATAAAAAAACACTGAAATATTCTGAATAAAAATACACAAAACATAAGTAATTATAGCAGTCCTAAACACCCAAAAATATAAGTAGCTGTGTTAGTACTAGCAATAATAGACGATGTGAAAGCAGCAACAGCAAAAGTTGGAGTATAGCAGAAAGTAACGTTAGCAGTAGTAACGGCTAGTAGCTGAACTGTAACAACACATGCAAAAGCTGCAATGTACCTCCACAAATGTAGATCATAGGCTGCTGTTTGGGTGGCTGCATTTCTTTCTGTGGGTCCATTGTTGTTTCTATAAAAAGCATAAGCAAGGTTGAAAAAAATCACATCTGTATCGTTACAGCATGCTAACACAGTAACAGCATGGTGGTACCGACAGGGTTAGCCTAATCGTCACAACCAGAAGGTGTAGTGAACAACAAAGGACTTTCAGAGATCTTAAAATTCAGTATGGATATAGTAAATATAACAATACACAAAAGGATAAAATACTAATAAGATATCTCACCGTTTTAATATGCTAACTGTTAAGTTAGCTGTTTACCTCTATTTTCACATAACACACTGCCGCCTTCGCACATGCGTACAACAGTCGTCCACCTCACAGCAAAGTGGTTTGTGATTGGTCAGAAGATACTCCGTCACATTTGGTATATTTTTCCTTTTTACTAGACAACGTTAATACATGATAATTTGTGACAGATTCCACAATATGCAGTGGTGTTTGTGGTTTATTTATTGCAGGTTGCTCATGGTTTCTGGGGACAGAAGTTGATATGTTTTTGTTGTGTACTCCGGCCCAAAGGGGGGCGCTGTGGAGACATTGCATCTCCAAACTGTCCATCATCTGACCGACGAATACTCAGCTGGCCCTCCACTAGTTTTTAACAACAACGACTCTGTCGACAATGTTCACATCTTGACTATAGGCCCCCAAAACTCCCATAACCTACTATTTGTTCGTTACTCTTTCATTTTTTGAAGTCCTACATCATGGAGCCGACTGCGCCCAAAAGGTTTGTATACATCCGATAGGTTTAAAACGTGCTTGATTGCTATTAACTGGCTAGCTAAAAAGCTATCGTAGTCTGTAACTGTCGTCCAGCTAGCTGATGCTAACTAAGTTAGCTTTACCGGTTTTCTGTCAAACTTTCCACTGACGGTGGCAGAAGTCACTCGACAAAAATCACAAACCCTAAATTTCTAAGGCCTTTCTAACCTGTGTAACTGTTCATGTTAAGTTTGTTACAACCATTTAGGAAGCGTTTTTATCTACGTTATTAACTGGACATGAAATGCAAAATACAAAATTAATGAATTGTGTATTAATTGGAACAACATCACACCTGCCAGTAGCTCAAATGAGTATCTATGCCAACCGTTTAATTAATTGGTGCCATGGCGATTCAGGTGTATACTGGTTGTCTTGCCAACTCAACACCACAGGAGATCATTTCTCCGAGAAGCATCTGTGGCCTGAGAGGGCGAAAGAGCTGGGCGATATAGTATCACTAACATGATATGTCTTTAAAGTAGTTATTTTCCTAATTTTACACTGTATACCTAACTTACTATAAAGTTAGATGTAAGACAAGAGCGGCATCATTAATAGATTGCTAAGTCTACAAAATGTTACAAAGTAGTAACAAATTACCTATCACAATATTTGGCGTATTACATCAAACAGCAAATCCTCACATTTTAGAAACTGGAACCACCAAATGTTAGTAAAAGCAATTTTACTTGATATTTTAATTAAAAGATGCATTGATTATCAACGCTGTTGTCGATTACATTTTTCCATCACCTAAACGATTAACGACAATTGATCAATTTCAGCACTGTAAGATATAAAAATAACTTATCTGACTGAACTGAGTGAAATCAATGTCATTGCCATTTATTCACATTACTCAAGCTTTTTCACCGACAGTATCACCCTAATAAATAGTGTATGAAAACTGAAACCCCAAATATATCTACTTGATAACAAGTCTTATTGGTGTAATGTTTGATCTTGCCAATGTCACCCAGCTCTAGACTCTAGTAAAATTCCTTGCTGTAGTGTTTGTTTCGAAGTGAATTTGTGCACAAACAGTTGTTTGATTATTTAACATTATTCCAAAAATATTTATTAATTTATGTGCAGAAGTTAATGCTAGCTGCTGGAAACCAGTCTAACCACTTGTGTTTTAGTTTGGTTTCACTACCTGTTTCTAGTTACACTACTCTGTTCCATTTTTACAGCAAGCTGAAAAAGCTGAGTGAAGACAGTCTGACCAAACAACCAGAGGAAGTGTTTGATGTTCTAGAGAAACTCGGTGAAGGGTAAGATGTTTTTGTCATGACTAACCTCCGTTTCCACTTGTGTGTCCATTGACTGAAAAAATCCATCAAACACAGCAGTCTGCACTTTTTAAGACACACCTCTTTTGTTGTGTAACGCCTTCATTAGTTAATACTGGCAGTGATTAAATGCACTCTGGGCATATTGTGACGTAACCTTTTATCTGTGTATGTTTAGTTCTTATGGCAGTGTGTTCAAAGCCATCCATAAGGAGTCGGGCCAGGTGGTGGCCATCAAGCAGGTTCCTGTGGAGTCTGACCTGCAGGAGATCATCAAGGAGATTTCCATCATGCAGCAGTGTGACAGGTTAGAAGAGAACACACCTCCCCCAAACCTTACTACAAAGTTACGTAGCAAAGTTACTACGTAGATTAGAATTAAAAATCTGTATTCTCCTGGAAGCTGCTGCAGTCTGTTCAGCTTTCGAATGTCTTGACCTACATGAGTTTTCACACTTCTGCTGTTTTTGTTCTAAACAAAACTTTGTCTTCTCGTCAGATAACCCATCTGTTTTGCATTTCCTCCTAGTCCTTATGTGGTGAAGTACTATGGCAGCTACTTCAAGAACACAGACCTGTGGATTGTCATGGAGTACTGCGGAGCCGGCTCTGTCTCTGACATCATCAGACTGCGCAACAAGACGGTGCGTGTGTGCGTGTGTGTGTGTGTGTGTGTGTGTGTGTACTAGAAAGTTAGTGGTTTTCAAATGATCAAAGTATATATTTAATACATTTTACTCAGAGCAGATTGTTTAAAATGTATATCCTAGACTGAAATACATAACAGACACAGGGAGCAACACCGTGTGATTTTGACCTCTGACATTAAGATAACTTGATGGTGATGTTAAAGCCCTGATAACTATCCTGCATTTATACAGTTCTTACCAAACTCTATCTACTATCTTTCTTTAACACTAGTGCACATAAAAAGATGAATAGATGGATTACAGAGACTGACACCCACCCCTCTTTTTTCTTCTTACATCAGTTGACAGAGGATGAGATCGCCACTATCCTGAAGTCGACACTGAAGGGTCTTGAATACCTTCACTTCATGAGGAAGATCCATCGCGACATCAAAGCAGGAAACATCCTCCTCAACACTGAGGGACACGCCAAACTGGCAGACTTCGGAGTTGCTGGACAACTAACGGTATTATTAGAATAGCAGATGTGAATGTAATCATCAAATTTCCACCTTTCGTTGGTTTTTGTGAATCCATATAAACTGATTTGAAAACTTAGTAATCATAATGACGATGCCAGCATTGTTTTTTTTTCTCTGAAGGACACCATGGCAAAGAGAAACACTGTGATCGGTACTCCGTTCTGGATGGCCCCAGAGGTGATCCAGGAGATCGGCTACAACTGTGTGGCAGACATCTGGTCCCTGGGCATCACGTCCATAGAGATGGCCGAGGGCAAACCTCCCTATGCTGACATCCATCCCATGAGAGTGAGTGTTAACGCGGTTTGTTGGAGGAGTGGCTGCTCAGACGTAACCACAAAAGCAGGCCTTGGTATAAAGTTCGGCTTTGAGGTGCCTAAAGAACATGATGTTGTGGTTTTTTAAACCTGTGTGTGTTCCTGCAGGCTATCTTCATGATCCCCACCAACCCTCCTCCAACATTCAGGAAGCCGGAGCTTTGGTCCGACGACTTCACAGACTTTGTCAAAAAGTGTCTGGTCAAGAATCCAGAGCAGAGAGCGACCGCCACACAGCTCCTACAGGTAAGGACACACACACACACACACACACGTGTGTGTGTGTGTGTGTGTGTGTGTGTATATGTATATATATATATATATATATATATACCCAACAAGAGTTGAGCTTC
>JAVQJL010047901.1:0-69400 GCA_036024295.1 Nannoperca obscura
ATATATATATATATATATATATATATATATTGTCTTGTTTTTTTGAAGATCATCATGTTGTTATGTGTGATGCTTTAGTGTGACAGCAGGGGTCACGGTCCTGCATCCAGTTAAAATATTGTCTTTAATTTCTAGCAAACCTGAATTAATAAAGAATACTGATGACATCACCTCTACCTTTAATCTTGTAAATATCAAAAATCTGCATCCACTAATAGATATTTTACAAAGACAAAAGAGATGGAATAAGTGTACATCTGTGATATTATTTGACTATTTTCTGGTCTACCACAGAGTGGAAACATGCACAAGAGTGAGCCAGTAGTTTCTTCTCTGGAGACGCGAAGCGGTTCTCCACTCTCACGTCTCTCCCCTCCACGCGTTGCCCCCGAGCTGTCTTTGTAACTAGCTAGAAATATGCTTTTGTGTAAAAACAACAACAAACCCCCCACCCCCCCGCAGAGACAGTAGCGCCGAGATCAGTGTCATGTCATCTTTGGCCTCCCTCCAGCTCCGCTCAGACCATCTTTTTGTCTCAGACAGGCGGACGTCACACAGACAGTTGAGGTCTGTCACTCTACTGTTCTCTTGTTTTAGCAGGCATGTGGACTTTTGGAAGATTTGACGCTGATACGTGTTACTATGCATGTCTTACTGAGGAATGTGCACGTCATGTTGGTGGTATTGAGTAAATTAACCATTTATTAGTTGGATCTCTTTGCTGAGCAATATATAGTACACATTTCCACTAATATATGCTTTTTTTTTATTTATTGCAGACATATGCATTAGTAAACTGCTTCCGGGTGTAGTGTGAATTTAAAATATGTCTTCAATTTACATGATTTTGAATTCCCCACTGGTGTTCCAAATGGATTTAGGCAGGTACTTCACGTGGCGCCATCATTTAATCCCTGACTGCTCGCTTGCCATAGAAATGTTGTGGAACGGTTGTCGGTCACATGTAACATACTGTGTCGGCTGGAATTGTTTGTTTTGGCACTTTGAGTATGTTTCCTTGGCATTGTTAGCACAGAGCATTTTAACAAAGCATGAAACAAATAAGAGGAAAATGTCAAATTGTTCACACAGGGACACACTCCTCATGCATTGCGTATGCCTCGGTCTGTATGCCTAAAACCATACTTTTTTTTTTTTACTCTCTAAGTGTGTTGGGAGAGCAATCTCTGTCAAGACACAGCTTGCCAGGTTTCCATTTGAAAATTCATAGCTGTCAGACAAGTTGAGGAAAGGCAAACAAGCTTTGTAAAAAGGAAACCATTTGACCCAATCTGAAAGCAAATCCTGATGCCTCCTTTTTGATTTAACTGCTCAGATTGTCAACCAGGCTGTGAATGCATTGTAAAGACAATATCTTAAAGCATATGTGAACTATTAAGTCCATTGATATGAAACTGAGGACCTGAGGGGAAACATTTCAGTCAGTTATTGGACTTAATAAAACAAATCTCTTGTCGAAGAATTACTGTGACCTTCTGCTAGAGGCTGAAGGGAATATGAATATATTTGTAATATAGATATTTGTAATATATATTTCTCTGTAAAACAATCAGGAAGTCAGAAATGTAAGTAATGGAGATTACAGATCAACACATCTGGTACATTAACTAAACCAGTGTGGACACCCAGCAGGTGCTCTACACCTTTTAAAAACAAAGAGTGAAATAATTTCTATTGCACTGCTTGACTAAATCCAACTATGTGGCAGGATTTCCCATTTGCTGTGGTTACTCGTCACAGTCTTATAGTTGGACTTCTTTTAATATATTTGGCTGTATGTACACTTAACATACAGGAAAGGATTAAAAACAGTTCGTAATTGTTTACTAAATATTTCTGCGATACCTTAATCGACAATTTGTTTGTCTAAATTGATCATAAAAGACAGATTGGTTGTAAAAATGGACATAAAGATTTTCAGTATTCATTTCCAGATTATTATTAAGTTCAGTGTAATAAACTTCCATAAACTATACCATGATACTATATATGTCAATGCCAAAAATAAATGTAATAATAATTGATGATTTGATATCAAGTACAATACTCATCCTTCCTTTTAAACTAAAATAATAAATCCCATAATAAATCTTTGTATCTGTCGAGACATTCACTTGCAACGCTGGGTGTTTTAATCCTTGTTTTTCCTCGCTTTTTATTAAGATTACAAATGAACACTTCATTCTACAGTGAAAGCAAATAGTAGGAGTCTTTTTTTATCAATGCAGCATTAGGCGAGGTGTCAATTCATGCACAAAACTGTCCCGTCCCAAGTCCATCTGCAAAGGCACGTTGGCCCGAAGACTTGTGCTTTTGTGAGTTCTGTAAATCCATTTATTCTTCAGTTTCACTTTAAGGGTGTAAAGGAGGCCAGCAATTCCACATAATGAACAACTACAGAGCCAATCCTGTCAGTTGGTGTGACCAAAATGGTCACAGGCTGACAGTCATGTCCCCTGTGTGTGTTTATGAAAGTAATGCTCTGCTTTCCCCATCACAACCTCAGAACGCTGGTTGTCGGTTTTGCCAGCTATGTGGCAGTCCCTGCTTTGTGTGTTTTATATACGCTTCCCTTAAATAAACTGACGAAAGGAGTGCAAGTCTACCACATGTTCTCCACACCATGTTTAGAACTGATATTTCTGCTTGTTATATTTCAAATGGATTGCAGCTTTAAGATCCTGAATAATGGACTTTTGTTATGGGGATTCTATAATGAGTAAATTCTGCTGTGTGATCATGTTTAAATATAAGTGACCCACTCTCCCCCCAACCCCTCCTGGATATGATATACATATTGAAGCAAGGATCCGCTTGCTACTGTTTCACATGCATGTGGTATGACTGTCACGTTCACTTCATGCCATTGTTTAAAATATGCCCCCATACCAGCCGAATGCTATATTACTTATTCAAGTTATAATCTCAAACTGAAATTCTCAACACTGTTGGCAGTGAGGTGCTGGTGCTATGACTTGATTAGTGTGTGAGGTCTAACAGGAACAAAACGGTGTCAGGAACTTCTTACAGAAGAAAGAACTCTTCCACCTCTGCAGAGAATTTGCTCTATACACAGACACGCCTGTGCTGGAGGTTGATCTCAATCTCCAGCAAATGTTGAATTCTCCTGAACATTAACCACTGAACAGCTGAATTCATTTGAACATTAACCAAACTTTTGAGCATGATATGCCCCAGCTGTGCTTCCTGTGCTGTTTATGCAGTATATCTTTGCAACTCTTATTGTTTATCCAGGAAGGTCAGCATCCTGTGCTTTATTGGAACCTTTTATCAAGATGTAGCCTGTCCCTCTCTGCGCGCTGTTTTAACTGACCTGAGTGTTGTCTGTGATCTTTCCCTCTAGGTTAACAGGTAATGAACCGTTGTCTATCCTACCACTGAACTCTCTACCAGAGGAGAACGTGGGCAGGGCCCACTTCAAGCTGTGTGACCGGCTCAAACTGGGAAAGAAGCAGCGCAGGATGTGCAGACGAGACCCGGGCGTGGCGGAGACCCTGAGAGAGGCCATCACCATGAGCGCCCTAGAATGCCAGTATCAGTTCCGCTTCGAGAGGTGGAACTGCACCTTAGAGGGGCGCCACCGAGCCAATATACTAAAGAGAGGTATGGGCTTTCTTTTTCTTTAAGAGCTCTTAAAACAAACTCGAGGAAAGCAACTGAAAAATGTGTAGAATTTGAACTTAAAATTGAAAATGAAACAGACAGGGCACTCTGATAGATTTTGGTGCACAAATGTTTAATGTGCTTTTCCAGGATTTAAAGAGACCGCCTTCTTGTATGCCATCTCCTCGGCGGGCCTGACCCATGCAATGGCCAAGGCTTGCAGTGCAGGACGCATGGAGCGCTGCACGTGTGATGAGGCCCCAGACCTGGAGAACCGCAAGGCATGGCAGTGGGGAGGCTGCGGAGACAACCTCAAATACGCCAACAAGTTTGTCAAGGACTTCCTGGGCAAACGCTCCAACAAGGACCTGCGTGCACGTGTGGACATGCACAACACAAATGTGGGCATGAAGGTAAGTGTGCAGGATCAGAATATGAACATTCTAAACCATAGAAAATAACCAGCTGACTCACTCTACAGAACATTTTAGCATCTTTCAGCAAATGCTTATGGTTTTCCAGCTCTGCAGAGTGTATATTGGACTTGCATTTATCAGAAACACAACTTCAAATTAATACTAATGTTGCAATTAATCTCAGTTTGGAGAATTCTAACAGAAAGACTGCGTTACACACTGGGTTGTGGAGTGGAAGGTTTACCAGGCAGACAGCACAATAAGCTCTTAAGTTGCGTTATGGGAAGTGTAGATTCAGTGTTTTTTTAACTTGACTCCTACTAGGGATAAAAAGTGTGAATATCTCTGCCTCTGCTGCATCGATTTTGACTGTTTTAGCTTGAATCGGTCTCTTTTGAGTGCCACAACATCACAGAAGTACAATACTTATCTGCTGGAGTGGCCCTTTAAGGTCTCATTTCATTTTCCATTCACTCCTTCATTGATTTCATAGTTTGTCAGTGACTTTGACTGCAAGAGTATTTTATTGGCTAATAATTTCTCTACAACATTAAACTATGACTTAGTGACTCAGTGATGCTGAGAAATGAAACACTAGGGAGTTACATTCAAAGGAAAGAAAAAGTAAACTACACAATAATTTCATAGCGTTATCTTTACACAACTGTCACATTTTGCCTTTTTATTAAAGTAATAATTTTAACAATTTGAAAACAATAAACCAACTGAGTTTGAGTTGTAATGCTCACATGAGGCCAACCAGGACACACTCATCAAGAAAACAGTTTGAATGGGGTCAGAGTTCATTTGGAGTCACAGACAGTATTTGAAGAGAAATGTAGGCTAATTGCTCACAGGAATCAGTTAAATGGTGGGAAAACTGTGATAATATAATACAGTCTGAGTTCTGCGCAATCATGTAGACAAACAGCAACATGAAGTGCCAATTCATTGTGCGCCTTATCCCAGATATACTGTATAGCCATATCTCTAGTTTAGCTTTTGTCATGCTGGAGTTTAAACAATACAGCGCTGTTAAATGAATGCTGTCCAAGACAAAACACACTGTCCAAATATATGGTTAAAATGACCAAAGCGGGATTTAATATGACCGCAAGAGAATGACGTTGATAGAATTTTACATGGGGCATCCTGGCAGAGTGAAATTACTGTGTAAGTGTAGAGTTTTAAGCATCTCCAAGAAACCTGGAAAAAAAAGAAACCTAAACTGCTTAAGGTAATTGCCACAGTAAATTTGGTGAAATCTGAAAGTGCTCATTAGTCAATATTTGGTTTTCTCTCCCAGATTAGATAGGCAACGGCTCTCATTTGTGCTCTGGCAGAATTCAGCAATTGTTTGTGGTGAGCAAATATGGGTTTTTTTTATCTTGGAAGTGTTTTTAATAGTAATATAAAAAAAGGGAATGGTATTAATCTGTCAAGCCAAACTAAACTAAAGGTCTGGAATCTGTTGCTTTTGCTCAGCTTTTCTCATATTGTAGCCATTTTCATTTTGGTTTCAAAATGAATTATCGCAGAGGCACACTTCCCAAATGTTAGCAGACACAAAACTCTCCCAAAAGAGCAATGCAGGCTCTTCCTTTTCAGCTTGACTCTCCAAAATACAATCTCTCAGGAGATTTTATTTGTTATAAAAGATTTACAACATTGCTTTTGCTCTTTTTTGTGTGATTTGCACATGTAATGAGGTACACCGCATTCGTTCAGGATGAATTCCCACACGGAAGACCAAACTGGAATGTGCTAGCCTCTGCATCCCCCTCGACATTTAAAAGCTGACCTATGAAATTCTCTTGACCTGCTGGTGTGATGAATATGCACTTCCTGTTCCCCCGATCTCTTTCACAGTCTGAGAAAAGAACTGTAGATGCTATCCAAACCCCATCTAAGACAATGTGTTATTGTAATTGATTGTTGCGCACACACTGCTTTTGACATTGCGGTCGATGCTGAAGTGAACTTTGGGTGACCGTGAAGAGGTCAAGCGGCCTTAAAGTAGCGTGTTTGCTGATGATCTTTGTTTTTCACTTGCAATTATGTGTGATTTTGTATTAGAGAATGTTACTATTCTTTCTCTTTCCAACTGTTTGTATAACGTATTATGTGAGTAATAACATAATTACCACACTAGAAGATTGGGTTGGTCAACTCTGGCTTTCGAAACACACATTTAGAGGAAAAAGACAAGAATTGTGCCCAGAGTCTACCTATTAGATGCTGGGCTCCTCTCCTCTTTCCCATGGCTGTGGGAATGGATTGTCTATTTGAGAATACTTCTTTTAGCTCCCCACACTTATTATAATAACAGTTATTGAATTTAATCATAACAAATCCATCTTCCCACCAACTAATATTCTTTTGCTCTTTTTTTTAATGACAGCTTAGACAAAGTGTTATATTGTTCACCTTCATCATTATGTTGATCATAGTTCATGCAATAAATGAAGCCTCTGTCCCCCCCCCCCCTTGTATTATGATATCAAAAACAGTGCACTCCACCCTGATCGTCAAATTATGAGCATATTTGAGTAATTTGGCTCTTTGAAATAGTGCTTACTAAACAAAGGCTCATTAAATTAAATAGCTTTCATTACATTCCTTTAATGTTTCGTGGCAGTTAACAGTAATTCATTGTCTCTGAACCAGGTAATCAAGGCCGGTGTGGAAACCACTTGCAAATGCCACGGCGTCTCCGGCTCCTGCACCGTCCAGACCTGCTGGAGGCAGCTCTTGCCCTTCCACGAGATCGGCAAGCAGCTGAAGCAACGCTATGAGACCTCAATCAAGGTCGGCAGCTCCACCAACGAGGCCACGGGGGAGGGAGAGATCTCCACAGGCCGCGGCCAGCAACAACAGCAGCAGCAGCCCCTGCCTGGCCTGAACGATCAGATCCCTCGAACTATGGACTTGCTCCACATCGAGGACTCGCCCAGTTTCTGTAGACCCAGCAAGTACTCGTCGGGCACGGCAGCCCGGAAGTGCTACAAGGACAAGAACTGTGACGCCATCTGCTGCGGGCGAGGCCATAACACTCAAAGTAGGGAGGTGACCCGGCCATGCCAGTGCCAGGTGCGCTGGTGCTGCTACGTCGAATGCAAGCAGTGCACACAGAGAGAGGAGGTCTATACCTGCAAAGGGTAAACCAGACACCTGTCTGCCCCTACGATCAGAGGAGCAACTGAAAGATGGTTGTGTTGAACAGTAGTTCCGCAAACAATAAGAGGAGCTCCATCGGCTCGATGGAGAAACAACAAGCACTTTGAGGGATTTCTGTGGGTTGGGTTGCAGAGCTCCTGTGGCCCCCCGGGGCTTGGGTTTGCAGATGAAAAAAAACCTTCTCAGACAACTGGATCAACATCTCAAGATTTTTTATCACGGTTTTGCCTTGAAGATAGAAGCTTTTATTTTCCTTTAAAAAAATTTGTTAAAATTTAATTGCATCTTTTCACAAGAAAATCGAGATTAGCATCCTGTTAATGAGGATCCAACACAAGGACAGTGACACCAACGGACTGGTTTCTGGGGCCTTGCCCAAAGAGGAATGGTGTGTGTGCGCGTGTGTGTGTGTGTGCGTGCGTGTTTGTCAATCTTTACGTGTGTGTTTGTATGTGAGCACGTGATAGATGGTGAGCGGGGAGGGGGATTCGAATGACGACTTTTATGGCAATGAAAACCATATTCAGAGACTGCTAAAAAGAAGAAAAAAAAAAGACAGGGTGTAAGATTTACTCTACACGCACATATTTACACCCACACACATTGTGTGTTTGCATATGTTTGTAAATAAATACAGTTATATTGTAATGATATTATACAAGCCACTTATCTAACTATGTTAAAACAAACCACTAACCACACAAATGTTTTGTTGTTTGTGTGCTCTCACTCGTTTTTCTTCTTGATTCATGTTGACAAGGCCCTTTGGAAAGCAGCACAACTGTGTCCGTCGTCTCGCTGTGGATAATTTATAGATCCTCTGGGACTACTCCTTCACAGGGAGAAAAAAAAAAGATCTGTTTTTTTGTTATAATATAATATGAAGCTGTTAGTAAATGGATTAACAGAAAAGAACTAAACCAGTCAGTTTAGGCTATTCTCGGCCTTGAGCGAACCAGTGTTCAGGGAATAACTTAAACCACTATAACATTTTGGATAAAACAGGAGAGAAATTGTCCAAGTTGGAGATGACAGTGGCCTTGTTATTACAGCCAACATCATTGCTACAGGTGATCACTTGACCAGCAAACGGTCCAGGTGTGACTCAGATTAGAAATTGTGGAGCTCTGCGGAGCTTAAATCTACTTAATAGGGTTTTTTTGCCTTTGTTTAACTTTTAATACTTTGAAGTTGTAAAGAAAACTGTGGAGAACTGAAGGAATGTAGCCCCCTACCATTTCACATCCTTCTTTCCTCTTCAGCTGCCATGATTTGATTGAGCCATATTCAACACATGTAGACATGCAGCACATACAGTGGGAGCTGCGTCAGTCAGTCCAAACAGCATGGGGCAACTGAGACGGTAATCTAACTTGACGTGTCTGCAGAGTTGCTCAAGTGAAGATGAATGTGTATGTCTCCTAATATAAATATATTTTATAAGACTAATATTTGTGTAATGTTCTGCAAATTGATGTCTAAATGCAAACATTGGGGTTTTGCAATCTGCCGTTTTCATTCAGAAGACAGTGAAGTTGTCATAATACACGAGTTAATTTGCCTTTTTATATTGTTGCTTGGAACAAAGTGACACAATTAACACAATGTAACATACTGAACCCTGCCAGGCAACTACAGTGTAAAGCAATAAATTTCATGTTTTGGGAAATGTCCGGTAAATGTAAGGCTACAACTAGCAGTAAGTTAGCTTAGTTTAGACTAGAAACGAGGAAACAGCAAGTCTGGCTCTATCTAAAGGTAACAAAATCAACCTATCAGCACCTGTAAAGACTAACTAGTATGTTACATCTCCTGTTGCCTTGTTTTTATACATAGTTTTTCTACTGATTAAACAAACAAGATTTTACATGTTAATCAGTGAACTTTGGAGGTGCTGCTAGGCGGATTCTGTTACTTTCGGACTGAGCCAGACTAGCTGTTTGTCCCTGTTTCCATACTTTATGCTAAGTTGAGCTAAAGGCTGCTGGCTGTAGTCTCATATTTAGCAGACAGATATTAGAATGGTATCGATGTCCTCATCTAACTCTCAGCAAGAAAGTGAATAAACATATATTTCCCAAAATGTTGATCTATTGCTTTAAAACATAACATGAAATCAAAAGTTTAATTTTATAAGAAATGCCTCTGTACTCACAAACAATGCAGACAATAATATTTCATTGTATTCTCAGCACTCAGCTTCTGAGAACATTATGTTATATGCCTTGATTTAGATGGGTGTGAATTAACTACTGAGTGAGGGACCCAGCTTTGTATCATAGCGCCATTCACGCACTGAAGCCCAAAAGCCCTTTTAAAGTATTTGAAGATCTGTATTTATGGATACAGTGCAGTGCAGAATCTTTAAAAAAAAACTGTAAATAGCAACGGTTTCTTCTCCTGTGGTATAATGACAAAAGTGAGGCACATGTTCAACTCTCACAAGCAACTGAAACAGAAATTGGTAGCAATAAGAAACGTTTGGGTGAGACGTTTGTGGAAACGACACACAGCTGCTGTAACAAGATGGTTACAGATTGTAATCAGCAATACTGCACCATGCCAAACATCCTTAAAAATGGCTTTTACCTTTAACAGACCATTTAGTTTTTAAAGGTGATTAACTCAATATTCGAAAGGAAACCACCGTCTTTGACAGCAGTATCATGCCTTAGGAAGAGAGCATTGA
Organism: Nannoperca obscura; assembly: GCA_036024295.1. NCBI lineage: Eukaryota > Metazoa > Chordata > Actinopteri > Centrarchiformes > Percichthyidae > Nannoperca > Nannoperca obscura. Next base: position 9,928 of record JAVQJL010047901.1, read on the forward strand.
ATGGGTTATTTGTCCTGAGGAGATGAATTCCAAGCATTTTGATATGGGAAGTCATGCCAAATAAAGACTGGTCAAAATATATACATAGAACTTTGCACGCTACATGGAAACCATAATAGCTATGCTGAGACTCGAAGCATAAATGCCTGCTTCCCACAGCTTTCAGTGTGTGCGTTCCACACACACACACACACACACACACTCCTCGGGCCCAAAAACACTGAGATTCTCTATTATTGAATGGATTCAAAACAGGCATGACAGGAATACCGAATGCACAACAAGAAGCATTTTTGTTTGTTTATAGATTGTACATTTGTACAGGCCAAAAGTTTTCTCCTGAGAAAGAAGAGCATGATGCAGCAGCCAGTTGGTTTTTAGATGTCTTAGTCATCCATATTCTCAAATCCAAAACTCTGCACTGTTTAGTCGTCAGTGGATCATGTACAAAATTCATTTTTGTAGAAAAAAAAGATAAATTATTTTTAAATATATTATGAGCATGTGTTTAGTGTAAATAACGTCAAAGTCTAAATTGATTTTATATCCTGTGTTTTTTACTCTGTTTTTCTTTTGGGTGTTTGTTCCTTTTTTTGGGGTGGAGGCTTCGAGAAGCAGTGTATTCTTTTGAACATATTTCATTTCATATCAACATTTGCTGTTATCTAAGCACTAACAAATCCTAACAAATTTAGAATCAACTCATGTTTAGCTGTCTTTTATTCATGACACACGTTTGAGGCTATTCAAACTAAATCACATTCATCAACAATATTTTTTATAGGATTTGATCTGTTTGTATAATCGACTATTTTGTGAACAGACTTTGTAATGTTGGTTATCACCATATGATGCGGTATAAACTCATGATTGCATCAGCGTGGACTAGTTTGTACTCACCTTTGGATCACTTTACATGTACATGTACTTTTTGTTAGGATTTGTGCTGCGCGTGTAAAACAAAGATAAAACACAAACCAAGTATTGCCCTTTGTGATGATACTACACCAACAAAGCTTTGTCCATGTTCACTTATTCATGTCTTATGGGAACCCTAAATTATTTTCCTCTACCTCATGTGTATAGCTTGTAGGTATAAACAGATCCCAAATGACTGGTAAGAATGTATTTAAGTTATTTAACATCTTTGTATAACAAAGGCGAAAAAAATCTGAAATAATAAATGAATTTTTAAATTATTTCATGTGTGGTTTCTTTCTTTAGTGGCATTTAGTTTAATCAGTTGATTAACCTGAAGTCATTCAATATGTTATGAAATAATAGTCTTTTATTAGTGATTTTTAAAATGACTTGGAACAGCACACTGGCGGGTGGTGCTAAACCAAGGTGATTAATCTGTTAACAATAATGGAAAACAATTTTTAAAACTGACATTTAAAGAAAATAATTTATCCAATTGCCTCCTGCTTCTCAAATTTAAGGGTTTTAAGGGTATGTCAGTTTTATATCTTAATTTGATACCATTAGGCTTTGGAGTGTTAATCAGACAAATTGGCAACATCTCCCAGGCTTTAACAAAAACATTTCCAATATCACACTGGAGGATCAAGTAAATGCTATCCAGACAGCCTTTGGCAAAAGTGGCTGCAAAAAAGAATAATATGCAGATGATTATGATACGTTGTCACTTCAAAAATCAACATAGGTTTTATGCAGTAGATTCTTTGCCAGTGGTAGCAAATCAAACCTGTTCTTGACAGTTCCTTCTTGACAATAGAAACATCAATAACCAAAACTATCTTAACTCAAGGTCCACTTAATGACTTGTTTGGAGCTTTTGATCCTACCATACACATATTATTTCCATGATTCTGAGTACCTCTGGGACCTCTTATTCATGTTGAGGTAAAAGCGATATAGTTGAAAGCTCCAGAACAAGCAGTAAGTGGTTTTTGAGTTGAGATTGTTTTGTCAATCACTTAAAATGAATAGAATATATACAGAATATAAACCTTTGTTGGTTGGTTATCATGCATACATTTCTGCCTCCAACTCCAAATAACATAGTCACTTAGGGGTTTTCACTTTTGCTACAGCAGCAAATAGGAAGGGAAGTGAGCAGAAAGTCTCCTTTTCAAATTCCTGGGCTGGCTGGGAAAATATCTGAGGGCCACCTTTTAATAGTGGAATAGTGACTGGAGCAAGAAAGCCTTCCTTCTATGCAATCAGACGTCATTGTTGAGGTTGAATGTTTATGGGAATCCGATACAGACGTTGGATTTTCACAGTTTCATCCAGGATCACCCTCACTTTGCTATGACATTTTATATTGATTTAGTGTAAACTGATTATCAAGGCCTCTGTTATACTACACTGCGCAGTACCATGGCAATTATGTTTTTACTTCAATGTCAAACAAAGTTACTATGAAACTCATTAGTGCAAGATATAAACATTTCTGTTTTGGGTTTATGGCGTTCTGACATACGTATGTGCCGGGGAATTACCCTGTTGAATTGATATTATTTCAACAAGCTCTATTCCCTCAGCAGATGAGTGGAGATTTCAGGGAGTTTTCTCTCTCAACAATCTTGCAAATATCTTGTGGCCTCATCGTACAAGTGCTGAAGCTCAACTAATCCAGGAAAAAAAAGTCTTTGTGATCCCAGGCTGTGAAAAGAAGCTTCACGACCGGTGGCGAAAACAATACACAATTACAGAGTGTATCTGTTCTAATACCTAAAACATCACTGGAAAAGCCCATGATATCCCTGACACGTGTACCTAAATTAGCCATGCAGAAGCAGCACCCTCTTAGTGTTAGCTGTTCCTCCCCTGGGTCCTAGCTGCTTTGCTTTGAGAAACTGAGAAGCTTTAATGTACCCCGCTTGCTGGACTCCTCCTAACTTCCTGCCCTGTACCAGGCTCTAATATGAGCTGTAACTTTGCGGTGCACTGTAATCCGACAATGTTATGACAGCTGTTACCATGAAGGAAGTGGGTGCAACTAAAGCACATACTGAAAAAAAGGTAGAAAGAAAAAATCAAGCAACCTTCGCCCCCCACCTCCTCCAGACTACCGTCCATTCCCACTCTCATCCTCCAGGTCTGCTCGGACATGCATATGGCTGTCAAGCAGAAAGAGTGGATAGTAAGATAAGTCTTAAAATGCTGAAAGATGATTTGTTATTCTAGCATCACCCTGCTGCACATTTGCTTGCTTGCCAAGAGTTATATGAGAAGATCGATGCCACTCATGTCTGTACGGTACATGAAGCCACCAACAGCAGGCCATTAGCTTAGCTTAGCACAAAGACTGGAAACAAGGGGAAACAGCATGTCGGAGCTCATTGCTTAGTAAGTAAGATAGTAAGCAATGGATTCAAAGGCAAACGTTTTTCGGATTTCGGTAAACAAAGTAAAGTAAAGTTTGCTAATGTTAGCCACAACACCATAAGCTACTGGTCATATCAGACCAAGTAACACTGTGACAGCAAAACCTCTGAGTGCGCTGTAGTGGTTGTGAATTAAAACCTTTTATTTTCACGATGAAAAATGTTATTTTTTTCCTTCAAAAGTTACATAGTCTCGAAAAAACACTTGAAAACCCTGACATTTGACAACGTTTTTAACAAAAATGTAAGAATTTGGGGTAATTTATGAGAATCTGAACATTAAGCTGCACAGAGACAGACTCATTGGGTGAAACATATGTGCTGACCACTATGAAAACACCTTAGCTCATGCCGCAGGTCTGTGGAACTCCCAGATTTATGATTTTTTTCAGCGTGTTGGGAAAAAGCGAGTTCCTCTCTGGAAAGTGTGATAGGGGTCTGAAGCGTATGTGCCTTCCTCGCCTCCTTCCTGCGCCCTGCCCAATAGCATACCCTGTTTATAACTGTTTTTGATTGTTGTTAAGTACCTGTCAAAGCTCCCGCTTGTCCCTTGTGCCTGGAAAAACATGTGAGCTCAGCATCTCTCTAAACAGGAGCAAATGAAGAAAATGCAGTGCATCAAGGTAAAATACTTAGTGTACTGTATGTATCTGCTGGTGAGAATCTGCTGCGTTAACAAGGATGACTATGTTTGAATCAGCATGCAGACTGTCAGTCAAGTTGAGTGAAAACATTTATAGTGCAGTTAGTGACACAGAGACACTTTTCTTTTATATACTGCTTGGGTAAAAACAATATTAACTCAATAATCACTTCAGCTAAGATTACAGGACAGGCTGCTCAAATGATTAAACACCAGGAAGAGCCTTCAAGTGTAATATATCTTGAATATGTCCTGTGATACATGCGCTGTAAAAACTATCAGTGTTTTTTTAACTGGAGTGAGCTGCTCCATACTGGAGGTCTCTGCATTTTTTCCCCCTCAACTAGGGAGACAGCTCATTGACCATGTCCGAGGCCTCCGCACAAAATGCGATGGATAATGATGATAACTGGCTCAGGAGGTTTTCAACACTTGCTCACAATCATAAAAATGTCAGCTTCACATGACAAAGCTCATTTTTCAAATACCCCTCCTTCTGTTATAATATGCTGCAGTCCAACCCAAGTCCAAATGAAGAATTCAATACAGCCAATAAATTGTACAAAATCTGAGTGGACATTCTCCTTCTGGAAAAATAGAATAATAAACAAACAACTTATTCTATAAATAATAATGGAGCATGTGTTTCTTTCATTGGCAAACATATTTGGAGGGGGGGGAAGCCCCAGAGACCCCATAGCGGGGTTTCTAGGGGGATGGGATAAACATAGATCTGTGTGGATGCCAGGGTTTTTTGGCAAGCCTGCTGCACTTGCAATTGCATCAGGAGAATTGAAGCGCTTGCCAGGAGAGGTGCAGGGTTAGAGACATTTTATTCTTGAGGAAATTCTTTCTATTACTCCATTATTCATCAGAATCTCTGAGGAGATGGATGCTCTAACTGCTCTAGCAGAGACCGTTTGGAGGAAAACAGTTCATCATGGTAGATATCGTAGACAAGAGAGTGTTCTGATGTATCACCAGTAGGATGTATGCAATGGACATATACTCCTCAGTCCATCAATTTACCTGGACAGTAAGTACTTTGGAGATCACTGAATGGATACTCAATACCATAACTACACAACATCAAATGTCAGAGAACAACAGCCATTTACAATTGTGAATGAGAAATTTGCTTCAACCAGGTCACCACCTGTTTTGTGCATCAGACATGTATGAAATATTAACTACTGGGACAAATTTGGGGTTTTGTTTTCTCCCAAAATGTTGATGTTATATAAGCACATAAGGGAAAGTTGTACAACTGTGAATTGAAGAGGACCTGGAAGTTTCTATCACCAGCTGCACTGACCTACGGCCACTCATTTGTGTCTGTGTGTGGGGTGATAGTGGGGAAATTAGTTGTAGTTGTGGTGACTGTGTGTGTGTGTGTGTGTGTGTGTGTGTGTTGGTGGGAGCGGGGTTACAATGGCAGGCTGATGAAAGTGAGAGGGTTAACACAGATGAGCCACGAAGCTGCTGTCCAGCTCATGCTTCAGTTGTGCAGTAGAGATTCCCCAGCTGTCCTGAGGATTAGCCTGTGTGCTTATGTGATTAGTATACATGGCACCGCGGCTAGACCAGGCGCCTCTGACCCGGAGAATGTAGAATGAGATGAGATGGGAGGAAAAAGGATGGATGGGTGATGCTGCAGAGGGCACAAACAATGAGCACCCAACATAAGACCTGGGTTGGTTGAGTCCATGAGAGGGACAGCGGCCTGTTTTCTTACTGTGTGTATCAAAGGCAGTAGACTGTGTTGTGACATAAGGTATAATAAGGAAAAATTCGTTCTCAAAAACAGGATTTGACTGTTACCAATATAGTGTGTTTTCATTATTTTCATTAATACCAAAAGTAATTCAATTTCATATTATTTCATTCACTATACGTTTGAATGAAAATGGCTTTGCAAGATCACTAAATACATTTACTGTTAATTAAAAGGAGAACATTTCGGAGCCTTTTATCGATGTACTTTTTGAATACTTGTTGTTTTCTTCCCCAACATTGGAAACATGCAGGCAGAAAACAATGATGCTTTATTTTACGGAGCTGTAATTTATCCATTAATTTCCAAGGAAGTTTAAACTATGAAAGACTTGTGAATGGCACTGAAAAAAATACAGAGTAAATAGAGATGGTGTTCAATTTGTAAAGTTTTGTAAAATAAATGTATTACAATGAATTGCCAGGGCAATCTAGAGTCTTTAACTCAGAGCACAGTAGTGCAGCTCAACATGCCTAAATGTCTCCAATAATGTATGCTTATTTAGTTGGGTTTATATGGAGCAGTTCAGTCAAAATGTTTTCCCTGTAATTATTACCAAATGACATAGTTATTTCAAGGAAACTTCCAAGGAAATTATTAGGGAATTACAGATGCATGGAATTAAGCGTTGCAGAAAACACAAGGCATTGCAAATCACAGTTCTTGTGGTCTCCAAGTGGTTTCTCTACTGTTGATTCCAATAAGTAACATTTTTGAGAAGGTGCATGTAAGCTACGACGAACCTACAGAGTCTTGTTGCCTATGTACTGTAGGTACTCCCCAACTCCTTAATGCAGGATTATAAAATCTGCTTAAATCGCATTCTTGGAATCCCATTGCCTGGACATTAATTAAAGCATGCAATCTTGGTGAGGCATGATCTATGCTGGTCATAAAAAAAAACTGTTATGAATGTCAGCTCTTGGAACACAGTGGGCAGCATGGGAAAGCTTTAAAATTTGGGAAACATTGATGCTAACACAGGAAGAGGCAGTACCTTTCCTCCTGCATTCTCTCACTAAAATGTGTTCATGTTGGCGTGGGAGAACTCAGAATGACTGACATGTGGAATGACAAACAGTGTGACAACATGGTGTGTGTGAGCGGCCCTCCAGCATCGGGCCCTGCACAGCTGCACATTGCCCACTTGACTGTACCAGACGCTGTGGCACAGGTTCAACAGTAACGCTGACCTCATGGGTCACAACCAGCGCTGCCCGCTAACTGGAGGCAGTGAAACCCTTGCTATTGCCCATAAATTAAGTCAGTGTAACAAAAATAGGCTAAAGCCGTAAGGCATACGGAAAAGCAACTCATTCATTCACTCACCACTTCTACTGTTACAACACCAGCGACAAATTTGGTGTGGGAATATGAGCCAAGGAGATAGTAATCCCTTCTAGAAATGCAAGATAGTTTGCTTTAGCTGGATTCCCACCCTTGCTGGTTTTGTGACAAGCATTTGCCAACTAAATTGAATCCCAAAGGATAGTGGGGTTTCGTTTAACAGAGAGGTACTTGAGGATCTGTCATCACGATCTCAACAAGTGTGGCTGGCTGCTTCAATAGGAGCCTCTCATAAGGACAGAAGAAAGGAAAGACCACACTGTCGGTGGGGGTGGTTCTCCATTTTGTGTGAATTTGGTCATTTGTTGGCCGAGGTCAGCTCCTTAAGATTAGTGTTGGTGGTGGTGGTGTGTGTGTGTGTGTGGTGGGGTTGGGCTAAATATTTAATCCATTGATTTAGCTGGAGTTAACACGCTGGCCAGGGTCCAACAGAGACTTAAGTCACAATTGGAGTGGGGCAGATATATTGAGAGGAGATGGTGGGAAAGTTGAAATGCCGCTTTTCTTTGACAAAAAGGGGAATTTGAAGGGGAAATTGAACAGACTGCGGTAGGTTTGTCAAAAAATCAACTCAACTCAACTACTGTCTACACTACTCTTTGTGAGTTGCTTTTGCTAATATTTTGAGATTGTAAAACACAAAAAATACAAAGGAACTTTTGGCATACAAAAAAGCAGGCCCCCTTGGCAGCATATAAGCATTTTAAGCTGAGTCATTGAAAAGACAAATTTCACAAACACCACAATCAAACCCAAAAATCTTAAATAAATGTTTTCCTTTGTAGCACGCTGACAGAATAGTATTTCTTTGGCAATGTAAACATGAGAAACATTGTCATAGTGCATGAAAACAGTGATGAATAATTTCATTTTTAAGATAATGGAACAAGGGGTGCATTGTTGAACATGTTGACCTGTAGACATATTCAGAGATTCTTGGAACGTGTTAAAACAGGACAGTGAAAGCGTAACCATCCAGGACAAAGAAACATTCCTTGTGTCAGTAAAACTTGTGTTTTTTCACGTCCGTGTTTTCAATTATGTTAGCAGGCTTGTTGAGAGAGATAAGCAAGATTACCATGGGAAAAAAAGAGTCATCATGCTAGCTATTTACGGAGCTGCTGTAGCCTCGCAGGAATGGTCCTCCACCTTGACTTATTGAATTATGGAGAGGCTGTCGACAGGTTGAGCAACTGTCTCCTTCTCTCTGTGTTTCCTTACGTTCACTTTACTCAACACGGCGCTGCAGCTGTCAGTGTGTGCTCCATTCCTTGGCTGCAGCCAGCCAGGGTAGATGAGTGCACCTTGCAGGCTCAGATCGCAATGACCTCAGGTCATTATCATTAATCCTGCTCCTCAAAACACCAGTCAAATGACACAAGAAACTCACAGCAGATTTCAGCCCAGTAATCCTTGAATTTAGGTCCATACTGGACGATTTTGCACCTATCAATTTACGTCCAGTGCCAAAATTCAATGTACAAAGTAGTGTGCTCTTTCTGTAGCAAAGTAGAAACTTAAGGGTGTGGATGGGCATGTGCACTAAAGAAGGCTTTTGCAGAATTGTACATTACAGTTGTAGTTGTCTGGTGATAAGGTTTGCAACTCCGCATGTTTCTGAATTGATAGAGAACTCTGTTCACCAAGCGTTCTGCTCTGCTGGTCCACCATAATGAACCGGCAGTGTATGGATCAGACACTGTTAGTTGATTGTTTCATTTTGTTCATAATTTTGGACCATGATCGCTGGTATGCCACGCCACATAAGTTATTATTTTCATAATAATTTAATTAGTTGATTATTTCCCAACAAATCAATTCATCATTTAGTCTCTAGTATGTCAGAAAAAAGTGATAAAGGGCCATCAGAACTTCCCAGAGCCTAATGCGACAGATGCTGCTTGTTTTGTCCAACCAAAAGGCCCTACTTCATTGTTCTTTGGTTTATCCAAATGCATCTCTCAGACAGAGAGGAGTGAAACATGTTCATGTGTCCAATTTTGAAAACGTATTAAACATCGTGCTGATGCTGAAAGCTATTACTGTACCACCTGTTGGTCCAGCCAAAAAATACAATTAATTATAAAACAGGTGTGTTTTCTGTAAAATGACCTCTGACATTTGAGTTGAAGGTACACACCAGCCACTAATACACTAGTATTAGTAATGTGTTGACTCTGTGGGAGTGCACAGCTGTCTACTGACACTTTGCTGAGCTTTCCGTTCTTGAGTAGTTTGTTGCTCCAGGTTTGTTGTTCTAAAACACAGTAAATGTCTTACCCTGTATTCCTGCAAAACCTTCAGGGCTTTAAAATTGAGCTTAAACAAAAAGAAACTGAATAGCCTTTTATTGAAAAAGCCCATCACGTCACGTGTTTTTGAAATATCTTTTTCATATTAAAGCCCCTTTTAAGACTGAGTATTCAGTTCCAGTTGACTGACCAGATCATTTGGGTGGCTAATATGCGGTATATGTGCAAAAGCATAATGCATGCTGAGTTTACTGGTATTTAGAAATTGGAGGTCATTAAAATGTGAGCGTGCAGTTCAAACTGTGATTACTTTTAACTTGTAGCGAGTCCTGAGCTTTTATTACAGGGAATAATGACGTCACTGTGAGGCTGGTGAAGAGGGTGGCTGGTGAGGACCAACCCTATGGACCACATCCAGAATCCCTGTAACCATCCAGTGAAGCCGTATGGAGGTGTTCAATTTCATCCATGTTGACGATGCCCCTGGCAAAAAGGCAAATTCCTGAGAAGTGGGTCGGCCACCTTCCTGGCTTTCCCTGCCGACCCCCAAACCACACACTTGGTGACAGGTATCAGTTAGTTACAAGTGAAGCTGAGCATGCTGGCCTCTGTAGGAAAGACAGAGGAGCATTGCCCTGCTGGGCAAGGTGTGGCAATCAAATGCCTTGTTAACCGGGAATATCCGACAGCGGAGACCATTACAGATTAATGTGCAGCAGGTGTTGGGTGTCTAGACTAGCAGAGAGAAGTGCGCTCACGGAGTAATTGAAAGTGCAGGTGCATCTTGGGCCACTGCCAGCATGTGGGGCTGCTGTAATGTTTTTAGCTGCATGACATCTCACTTTTAGGGCTCGGGGTATTACATAAAATGCCTCCGAGCTCTGATGAAAAACATGATGCCTAAGGAATGCCACATTGACTTGTAAAACATCTCTCAGCTATTATGGACTTTTGTTTCTCTTATATTGACAGCTATTAATGCCATTTCATAAGTTCAGTATTTGGCTTGTTGAAGTGATAAAAAATGGCTTGGCAAGAAGTCTGGAATAAAACCCTTCTGACTTTGTCCACTTAATCATAAAAACCTGGTGGGTTTGGCTTCCTGTGTTGACAAAGAGCAGCCCGAGCCAAGACATACAATCAAATGGTCTTGAAAAAGTCAGTCATGGTGGGCAACACAGACAGGATAATGTAATCTGATATTCAGTGATATTGGGATAATGGTTTAAAGTTACTGTCTGATACTGTTGGTTACTGTAGTGTTAGTGTAGCCTTACAATAGGCAAGGTAGAGAAATGTATTCTAATTAACTAAGGGTTGATTATTCAAGAAGCATCAATTTGCAATGACAAATTATGTATCTGTCTTGGTGTTATAGTCCAACTGCTAATTTGTCAACATTATTGTTGCTTGTTATAGACCAGAAACAACAAAAGTTAATAATGATATTTGTATGCTCAGTGTAAAATGTATTTATGTATGACTGCAAGAAAAACACATTTCTCAAATTAGATTATTAACAAAAGGTATTGCAAAAATGGAAAATGAAATTCCGGCTTGTGTTGCAACTGGTCAATAGATCAATAAGTGAGTAATATCTGATTTGATCTGTGTTAAATGTACTGTTGCTGTAACTGTGACGCCTGTTTTATTCCCTGACCTGTACGGCTGCTCCTGGCTCAAGGCCCTCTGCTCTCCACTGGCTATCAGTCTCCAGGGCTAAGAGGATAATGTGTTAGCTGATATCTTAGCTCAGTGTGGTGCTGAAATGGGAAAAGGGGGAGTTTGGAGGAGGTAATGATGGACCACTTTGGTTTCTCCTGAGAAATAGGAATTCAGGCCCAATCTCAGAGGGTCCTGACTAGACTAAGACCTGTATATACACAGAAGCATACGCAATGGTTCCCTGCACACTGACAGTGTTTATATTATATCCCTGTTTGCTGTCCAGATGCAACAGACCATTTCCAGTTTTTTTTATGCTGTCATATCAAGATATAAAATTGCTGTAAAATGATGTTGTTGGAAATCAGATGAACTGTTTGTTTTAGGCTTCAGATAAAAAATATGAGAAGGAAGTCATATTGGTCGTGTTTTTATGGCTGAGATGAGGCCACGAAACATGACTTCAGCACACTGCCTGTGGAGGGTGAAATGAGTGTGGATGCCAGGCGAGGGTCCTCTTTCTCTCCTCACACTGAGCCTCTCCAGTCATGGATCACAGAGCTGGAGAAGCAGCTAATAGCTCTTTCTAGCCAGGCCTGTGCTAAATACTCCCTCCACTAAAATTATTCCTCTGGGAATCAATGGGCCCATTCTTTTGTGAGCTGTAGTTTGCTTGATGGTCCCAACCTCAATGTGAAACATTAGACAGCAATGGGGAAAACATAAAACATAATACTTGTGTGACCAGCTTGTCATTGGCTCTTCGGTGGCTGTGTTAAGAATTTTGCCCAAGATAGTAGATTCAGTGAGGGAGGGCTAGTGAGGGTAACAGGCTCTCCACAGATTGAATTGCAGCGCTGATACACAGAAAAGGAGGGGCTTTCGATGGATATCACTGTAAATATTTTGGGTGCCTTTTTTGCAGAAATATAAACATGCAATATTAGATTCCAAAGTAATGTTTTAGCTAAGGAAGTGGGGTGGCTCTAGGGATAGCATTGTTGGTCGGTCAGCTGGTCGGTCCTCCACTTTGGTTTTGATTGACCTTTAAATTTGGTAATGTCCCCAGAGGATGAATCCTAATGACTTTAGTGATCCCCTGACTATTCTTCTAGCACCATCAGCAGGTCAAAGCTTCCACTTATCCTGGGAAATATTAAAAAATGTACCAAATGGATTGGCAGAACATTTTATAAAGACATAGTTTCTGGAGGATGAATCCTAATGGATTTGTTGATTTGTTGAGTTTTCCTCCAGCGCCACCATGAGGTTCACAACAACTATTGAATGGAGTGCCATGAAATTGGGTTTTGACATTCTTGCCTCCATCAGAATGAACTGTAACAACTTTGGTGATCAAATCACTTTCTATAGTGTCATAATCACCATACTGTGGTTTATGACCAGACACTTGCAAAACAAATATAAATTTCACACCAACCTCAGCTGTAGTTGGTGTTTAATGCTAATCAGCAGATGTTAGCGTGCTAAGCAAAGATGGTAAACATAGTAAACATTATATCTGCTTAACATCAACATGTTAGCATTGTCATTGTGAGCATGCCAACATGCTGACATAAGCAATTAGCTGTACCAAGTACAGCCTTAAAGAGCAACTAGCGTGGCTGTAGACCTATAATTGATCTATTTCAACAAGACTGTTTTATGAAACACACCCACTGGGGTTAATGTTTATACCAGATCCAAATTCCCTTTTATTTGCAGTGTGGTCAGAGTCAGCACCTTGAGACCAGGGATCAAAGATGAACCACAGTCTTTTTGTCTGCAGCCTCTTTTTTGATTGAGCTCCACAAAAATGTTTAACATCCAAAATGGAGCGAAGCATTTAGTGGAAAAACAAACATCTCAGTTTCAGCCCTTTATAATGTTCATCATGTTTTTCTTGAAGTCCTTTTTTAATCTTCCAGTAATTGTTTCTTTCAGTCAACCACAGGTATCACTACCCTTCACCCAGAGAGTTTAGCCTAGCCCTTGACCACAACATCATCTCCGCTGTCTCGCCACAATAACCTGGTATTGGATACTCACTCACCCATACGTTCCAACTGCCAGGATTTCTAGGGTCTTCGGCTTCCCAAATCAATTATCACAGATCTGCTCAGACTTTCCCAGCTGATGACGGGAGCCTTCTTTGTACTCAGAGCCTCCAAAAACAACAGATAAAATTCGAAGAAACTGTCATCAGCGACCAAGTAAAAAGCCTCAAAGCATCAATAAATCGCATATTAAATATAAAGAAATGCATGATGACGTAACTGCAAAATCAGGCATTTATATTATCTCAGGAGAATGCAAAACTTGCGCGGAGTGGCACAGTACAAATTAAGCAGATTTATACTCAAGTGTTCACGGCAGACCAGCAGAGTAAAGTACCCAAATCAGCTTAATGTGGCTAAGCCTAAATATTTATAAATGTAATGGGCTACTCCCCTGGCAGTACCATCCTGTCCAGTGTGGATATAAGCTGGAGAATTGTGACTTTTGAAGTCAATTGTGAACTTCTGTTGATCAGATTTTATTCATAAAATCTAAACAACAATTTTTCTTTTTTATGAAAATTATTATGCTGCTACCAGGCCACTTGTCCACAATATTTATTGTTTTTGGTTATAATAAGTGTCTAAATGTAGTCTGGATCTGTCTCACATTCATAATGTCCCTCCGCCTGTGCCAGACCGCTGCTCAGCTTGTCTATTTGGTTACTATTACTGAGCCTTTGTTTGTACTTCAATGGAAGCTGATATGAGTTGTAAGGGGAGCCTGTTGCTACAAGAGTCTCTGCAAAGGTCAAACATGGTGGTTTGTTTTTTCTAGGATTCCTTTGGGATGCAGAGTGAATAACTTTAAGGCTTTTTACCTGTAGGCAATAAGGAACAACAGCACCCCTGCCAGTTGGTCAATTAGAGACAAACATTTCTTTATGGACCTTCCAGATTGGGAAGTGTAAACATTGCATAACAATGACTAAAAGAGAGAAGGAGAGAGAAAAGAGATTAAGGAGATATGGCCGAATATTTATCACCATACTTTTCACAGTCATGTTCAATAGCAAACTGGTACAGTTTTGCATTAAAGTCAAACTGAAGTTAAAAATGTTGCTAAGAAATCAGCAGTCTATATATCCTTTGTGTTTGTTTTGACTATTTGGTCAAAGTTGTAACAGGACTCTTGTTGCTGTGAGTTTTGACAATGTGGTCATTTACCACAACCACAACTGGTTCCATGAAAGGGAACTAAGAGTTAATGCTACAGCTAGTCTCCCATTTGGAATCATGTGTAACAAACACTGCACTGAGTATACAAGCTGCCAACTACTCAGCAAGTCAAGAAATAACATGGACAAAAAAAAGTTACATCCAGTGGAAACCAGCACTATCGTTATCAAGCTAGGACAACAAAATTCCACTTTCTGAATAGAGGCTAATTAGCCTAGCTTGTTTGTGTTCCCTATTGAGTGGAATATGAACTTAACAGCTCAACAGGTCCTCCCAAATGTTGAATGGTGTAAAAAAGGTGCTTAAATTGCTAATGGTACACAAGTTATATGAGCTTTTTAAAATAGTGTGTGAAGGGGACAACTTGTCCTTCCTACCTTTTCAAGACCATGTGGGCATCATGATTTCTTTATTTAGAATTTTATGGGACTGATCGTGCAGTTTGGAAAAATGAATAAGGATATATATTTCACATTTGCCACAGAACAAGGAGGGGAGAAACTGAACTGAACTGAACCTGTGTCAGTTGGTCCATTATATTCTGTAGGTGTGGCTGCATGTGTGCTGCCTAAGAGTACACTGACCCCCACCAAGTCGGCCTCATACCTTCAGCAACATCATCAAACGGAGACCTTATCTCAGCGGTGTACTGTAGAATGGCAAAAGGCCAAGAACGCATGCCTTTTCCTTACTTCCTCTGCATTTAGATAAGTGTGTGTTGCATGGGATATAACTTATTTGTCAGTCACGTCAGTCCTGAGAGTGACGAGAAGTACCTGTGGAATGTTAAGTGCAGTGTATCAGAAAACATCAGAGAATGCAGCTAGCCCCAGGGAGCCCATAAAATTAATGATCCAAATTGACTTCTGCACAAAACAAAGAGAGGAGAGAATAGGTTACTGTATGAAAGAGGGCCACAGTTCAAGTTCCTGTGTGTTTTACAATCTGCTGAACCATGGTGTTTCAGCTATTTTAAAATGGGCCGGCTTTACATCCTGGATGTGGCGTTAGCTTGGGAAGAATCTGGGCACAAGAAAATGAAAACTGCTTAAATACAATTACAGGACATGTTGCAAATCAGCTTGATAGACTTGATAGACTAGACTTGTCTTCAAACGGCTGGTGGTTGCTCTCTGCGATTTCATGTGGTCAACCTCTAAAACAAATAATAAAATGCTGATTTGGTCAAAATGTCCTCATTAAAGTACTTAGCTTGCTTTATTTTATATAGAGCCATAATGTTACTGTAAGTGTTGATTAACAAGACATTAACAAGACATTTGCCACAATGTGTGCTTGGAAGAGACACAGAGAAGCTTTTTCCTCCTTCGTTGTGTTGTTGTTTTCAAGGCTTTAACCTTTGAGTTTTTCTTAAAATACCAATCTTTCCACTAGCAAGCATTCTAAGGCCCTTTAAGGAATTGAGTTCATGTTGCTGCATGTGGTTCATTTGTATGCACTGAGATAAACCATATAGGTATTCTTTTTGTTGAATCTGTATAATAGAGCAAGTTCATAAGTGCCTGTTAAAAAAGCTTTTTTCATGATCCCACAGTTGTGTTATGGGAAATGTTTTTTGTGATTGCCACGACACTTGCTGTCAGTAACATCAAGGATGAATGAGATCAGTCTCTGTTGTAGTTTGTTCTGCTGTGTATTCCACAAATATTCCAGTGTAGCTCCTTCCATGGCAATGTAAGTGTATACCTGGTGAACAAGCGTCCATTTCTCTGAGAAGGAGAAATGAGAGAATAACTGTGTTGAGTTGCTGAGGAGTGAATGTTGATGTACTGAAGCAATACAAATCTGGAAAATATCCAAATCCAGCCAGCTGGCCAGATGCTTCTGTGGTGCCCGAGTGCCGCTCACGTCCACGGTAACAATCTCTGCCCACCAAGCAAGAGAGAAAAGCCAGAAAAGCTGCTTCCTGGGGAGCTGTAGCGCCACTGGCGCCTGCATGAGTGTGATATAAATCCCGGCTGCTTTGAAAATAATTAGCGCGGGGATCAAGGCAGGGCAGTCTCCCCGGCCTGGCGCTGAAGAGGAGACAGGTGCCACCAGTGGCCTAAGCCACTAGAGCTGCACCCTTGTAGTACAGAGCAGGCCCAGGCTGGGAGAAAGAATGCCAACCTCGATTAAACAAAAGAAAGAGCCCCACTGGTCAGGCAGCTCTTGTTCCTTTTTTTTGTGCTGCTGCAGCACGCATTTTGGGACTGTGGGAGACTGCAGGGTGTGGGATTTGTATGGGACTTGGAAGAGAAAGCGGTAGGAATTAGATTTGAGGGGTGGGATGTTTGTGTCCACCCCTATGACCTGACCATTGAACTGACCCCCTGGTATGATGAAAGCTATGTTGTTTTTAGGCCAATATCTACAGACAGCCGTGGAGTCCAATGCAAATAGATGATGAGGACATTGGAGGAATGGAAGACTTTCCAAATAACAAAGCAAAATCCTGAGTACAGGGCACACATGGAGATGAGTTAGGGGAGAAGAAAACACAAAGAACACACCAGTGAGTCAGAAGACAGCATTTTCTACAGGATTCCCTAAGGAGATGACACTAAAGGCCGATTGCAGCGATTAGCCAGGTGTGCATAGGTGTGAGAGTAAGTCCGGGTTTGGACTTCTCTCGCTCTCTTTTTTCACTCTTCACATAGCTACTTCTGTCACTTTTTGTGCATGAATCCAAGTGCAACACCATGAATGCCTTTGAGCAGAGACTGTGTGCGCCATCATCAAGATTACCAAGACAGCAAAAGAGAACGGTCAAAGAAAATGTCGTACAAGCTAGTTATTTATAACATATAATTTTCTTATGATTGAGATGTTTGAAACAAGTCAGCACCTCAAAAGTGAGCCAAAGTGACCATGTCTCCCCCCTTGGGTTAAGGCGTGTAACAGAGCTTCCCACGTCTGCTTACCCTCATGAAAATTCCTTTTCCTTCACTGCTTGACTGAGAGACTGTCAGTCATTATCCAGACAAATGACACATGACCATCATTTTCCACTTTGCAGAAGCGTCGGGTGCCTGGCCTTGGTCACCCAGAGGACAGGAAGAAAAGACAGGAAGCAAAGCGAAGGCTCCCAAGTTGGAAATGGGGATCCCCTCACAGGTCTGACTAGTGGTGTTCAGTGTTGGAGAACCAGAGAGTCGAGACGTTCCCACGTCATATTTTCTATTGTCTTTTTTTGTACATGGGTCAGCTCTCTTTCCATCCCATGTTGGCGGTGATACCACTGCTGCCAGAGTTACTGCGGTTTGGAGGGAGACAGCTGTCCTTTAACTGGAGAAGCCAGGTTCAGGCCCTGGTTTTGGCAAACATCCACCCTGCTGCAGAGTCCTTGAGGATGACACATAATCTTCTGTTGCTGACTCTGCACATTAACCTCCCTGTGCAGGGGGGCAAGAACAAAGAAAACTGGGGGAACTGAGTTTTGAATTTGTCGAGTTCTTGTGACTCACACCAGGTCAATGAATGGCACAATAACCTTTACAGTGAAAGAAGGTTACGGTACATTGTGCTTCTATTTTATGCTACTTTACTTCTACCCCACTGCATTTGGTAAGAAACTATTGTACTTTTTATATTGCACTTGCATTTATAATTACATTATATTCCAGATTCACTTTAATACAATATAACTGATCAGTTTATAAAACATGAACATTTTGTTGGACTGAACTACAAACAGCATATAAAGTAGTTCAAATTAGCTCCACCTTGACTTCAACATTAGCTACAATATGAAAAATGCTGCATTTATGTTAATGATTCAATAAGAATAATCCTATAATACAGAATACAACAATATAACACTCTGAAAGGGGTAATTCTGCATTCTTAATACTTTTACTTTTGATAAATTAAAGACATTTTGTTGCTGATAGTTACTTGTACTAACTTGTACAGTAATGGAGTTTTTTGTCGTATTGCTACTTTTACTAGAGTCTTCATCCACCATTACATATTCACTACACACAACAAAGTAATGACAAGTCATTCTATTGCAATATCCGTCTGTAGTCCATCTCACTCTTGTGAGCAGTAGAAAGTTTAATCACTCAGATAACTTGCATGTGTAACAAGACCCGGGATAGCTTTATTTAGCCTGTGGAGGTGACATCAGTCACAGAGATGTGAAAGGTATTTCAATCCTTCATGACAACAGCCTCATACTTTTGATGTCGTCAGGGTTGACTTTTACCTTGATCCAGGCCTGCAAAGCTGGCTGCAGGTAGCTTGACATATCTGAGTCAGTGTGTAGCGATGTACAGGAACAATTGGACTGATGACGTTTGCTTAAAGCTTGAAATTGCTTTACTTCATGTTCCAATATTTAGTCGATGACTCCATACTTATGACCACAAGGTCAGTTCCTATTATAACCCAGAAAAAAAACTCTCACACCCAGTTGCTAAGTGTCAAGCAAAATTATGACTGCCTTGGTTCATGCCAAGAAACCGTCTTTGCCAGACAGTCTCAAGAACAGAATAGCAGCACCTGGCATATCATTGTTACATGCATGTGCCAAACACACTTTTCTCTCATTAGCTGTTGAGGGATAGTAGTACATTTTGTTTATTGAAATAGTGAGTTGGGATTTATTATTTCCTCTTACAGAGGAAATGTGGACACTTATTAAACACCTCATACTCAGGACATTTGTACAACAACGAAAGGAGCCGGAAAAAGCAATAAAGAGGGGAACCCAGAGAAGAATGGGGAAAGTAAGTGTGCCAGTTTTTTAGGAAGTTTAATCTGGAGACAACACCCTGCATTTGTCAAAGGCTTTACCTAAGGTCATGATGCAGACATGATGAGGTGACAACGTGCTCAGGTACTTTTCATGCTCAGCTGAAACAGTTCTTCCAGGAGGGCCAGCCATAGCAAACGTTCTTCAAACTTTCTTTGAGCCAAGACACAGAGATGACTGAGGAAGACAGATGTGCATGTTAAAAAATATATATATATTCTATTTTATTTAAAATGAATGCCAATATCCACATTCGATTCAGTGTCTGCTGCACTAGACTAAAGAGCAGTCATGGGAAAATCTCAGCTTTATACAAATAATTAGCAATGAGGATAAAATCGGATACATTTTGAGCAGACATCCATTTCCAGTTTTAAAAAAAAACAAACTTCTGTGAAAGTTATACTGTGATTGTTTGCCCAATTGGTCCCTGACCACAATTTGTCAGGACAAATCATATGACTGAGATACTTCCTTTCAAAATAGTGTTTAAGGAACCACTGAAATACGAAAATCAGCCCTTATTTTCAAATTAAAGGGCAAGCACGTTTACAGTCCACATTACAGAGATTCCTGATCAATTTGAAGCTTTGAACTTATTTTATATCACTGCAACCACAAATGTTAAATTTTTTCAGTTGTTTAAAGTGCTCCAGGCTTAGCGTAATGATTGAACATTGTATGTATTGGAAATGTTCCACATTTTTATATTGTGGGATATTTGCAGTAGCAGCCTTTCACTGGTTTTCCTCTGTGAATTTAAGAGTAGGAAAGAGGATGGCTGTTAACTTCGTGTATGTACTGACATCAGCCACTGACCAAGGCTGTCAAATAGACATAACAACATGCACTTAGGCAAACTGCACACTCCCTTTTCCCACATCCCATCCCAGAGCCCTTTATGTTGTCCACACAATGGAAATCCAAACACACAAGAAAGATTTTTCCATGCAAATGTGAAATCCATACAGGAAAAAGAAAAATATGCAGTTCAAGATTCACCATGCGCCCAAAGAAAACAACACACTGTAAAGTGCCTGTGCCGCCAGCCCGACAACCTCCTGCCTTTCAATTATGCTGCCAGCACTATATCAACTTGACAAATACTGAAGGATGTGACCTCTTGATCTGAACCCAACCTTACCTCGAAATCATGGTCAGTCTGGGTTTGACAAAAAAAAAAACTGTAATCCCAAAAAAAAAAAAGAATCTTTCAGTAGCTCTAATCAAATGGATAAACGTCTCTATATTAATATTATTTAGTTCAAATCTGACACAAACTCCGCTTTAGCAAATGTGATGTCAGGAAGGCCATCTGTAATTATATTCAATCACAGGGTGGGTCAGTGTTTGGATTAGCTCCACTCATATCAGTTTGTAGATAATATGGACTTGTGTGACGTCTAACTTTCTCCTGCAAATCTGCAGAACACAAACAATCACCTGATATTTTATAGATGACATATGACCGCTTCAGCATAATGTAGTCAAACATCTTTATTTCATGTCGTTAACATCATTTTAAAAAATCCTGACGTTTTTCCTTTTAACATTTTAGGTAAACACTTGGAAGTAGATAGCATCAGCAGTCCCCGTGGGCAGGGGACAGGCTGTGGGAAAGTATATAAAAGTGGCACTGAAATGATGATCATTCTTCAAGATGGGACTCTTAATTGTTGCTGTCTGAACACCTCCTCCCAGTCCTAGAGACACTGTTGTCTGAAACACGCTGATGATGTTAATCGTCTGCTGGTGGATGCTGCAGTCCCTCAGCTCCAAGGAGGTTGCTTGGGCTTGGAACAGGACAAGCCTAACATGTTACTGTAAGATCCTCAACAGAGCCAGTAACTACGCATATTTCTCTGCCTGCAAGGAAATAGAGACAGATAAACATGGCTGTCTACGGAGGTAAATCTGTGCCAATAGTTTTGTTCATTTGAAAAAGAAAACTAATTGAAAAAACAAAAATCTGGAACTGAAAGTTAAGTTTTAATTTTGAACTTAGTACAACAGTGTACTCAAAATAAAAAATTCAGTTTAAATATAATTTTGATTCAATCCTCAAATTTATTTGAATAAATACATTTTCATTTTTAACTTTCATATATATTATCTAAAACCGACGAAATAGGATTTAAAACTGAACTTTTGTTCACTTTCAGATCTTATTTTTTCAGTGTCAGACTACTGTCCCATATTCACGTGATTGGCAGTGACAAAACTGACGCCAGTGACAAGTGACAAGTTCCATTTAGCAAGCCGTGATTTGTGCCAAGCATGGCCTAAAACAGCTGGACCGGGCAAGCTAATCTCATTAGAATGAATAGGCGCCATCTTTGGGTCCTGTATCCAGTTCTTATAATACATATGGGATGAACATGCGAACGTACATATTGTTGGTTACGTATTGTAACCCCCATTCTATGACTATAGGCTCTTAAATTACTCTCTGTTTGGTCCACGATATGTGTGCGATGCTTATCGCCTGTTAATTGGATGACTGAAGGCATTCAAGCAAGCTAGTGAGTGTGCGTGTGTTGATATTTGGCTGAGTGTGTGATCGCGTAGGCCTATTTGGCTAAGTGAGTAAGTGTGGTCATGTGTAGATTTGTCTGTGTGTGTGTTCATGTATTGGCTATATGTATGGAGTAGGATAGGTTCTTGTGTTCTTTGTTTCTTTTTGTTTACTTCTGGTTCTTGCCACTTGAACACTAAACGGTGTAGTTTTGATATTGAAAATAATACATATTTGACATTTATTAAGTGAATTAACCTGTGGGCTCAAAACTTTCCATCAAAAACTTCATGGAAACCCATCCTGTAGATCTACAGACATTGCACATAATACCAAAACTGTGAACCTCATGGGGGTGCTAGAGGAGAAGTCAGGGGTCATTACAGAGATTCATCCTCTTGGAAACATGAATGTCGGTACAATATTTCATGACAATCCATCCAATAGTTGAGCTATTTCACAAAAAGTAGTGAACCTAAAGACCTCCCTAGAGTCATGCTGCCAGAGTGGCTTAAAAGAGAAATGTATGATGTGAAGTAGGAGTAGCCTTAGCAGCTGCATCACCACTAATACAGCTACAGATAGTATTAATGCACCTCCACTTTTAAGTCCATTGTTTTATGCTTTCTTAGCGTCCAATAGTTTGCCGATGCTGCTCATCACTGCAAAAACTGCAAAAATAAAAAAACATTAACACGCAATATTGATAATTAAGATATTAGTTTTGGCATGTGGCCCCTCTTCCTCCCTTGAGCGTGCTGAGTGAAGCAAATAGTACAATCCCCTTAGGAAAGATATACATGTCATCAGATTTTAAAGACACTGCATTTTTAAGGCCTGACCCTTTTAAGTTCACGGAAGTGTTCAGAGGTCCCTCCAGTAAATTTGATTGGCACTGCCATAAAATTAAAAAGGACCTATTGGCAGGAGCACCTTTGACAAATTGTAAACCAGTTGAGTTCGCCTCTTGAAACCTAACATGTAACAGTTGTGAATGAGTCACAAAACTACACTATGGATCTGCCAAACACATTTACGTGCTCAGCCAGCGTGCCAAATACAACACATAGATCCACAAGAGTGCAAGTGAAGCCTGCACATCCGTATGAGAAGGAAAATTCTCTTCAGCTTTATTTGAAAAGATTAGGAAGAAACTATGAATGAAATTTAAAATATAGAATCTGTATGATGCACTATAAATGCAAACCTTTTCTTTTAATGTATCTGTAAAAAGAAAGTGGAAAACGGTGAGAACAGCGTGGATTAAATAGATTTACCTCTGGTCAGTCTTGCATTAAATGAGATGTGTACTTTTTGGCACTTCTAACCATTCCATCAGCCAGCCACTCACTCAGCAATTATATTTTTGAATAACTTAAATGGAGGGTAGTAATGAGTGATCCCTTTTCATCTCTCTCATTTTCCTTCACTCTTGTTTCTTGACATGTCTCTAGCAAACATTAAATGTTACCTTTGACAGATTTGAATGAGGGCACACAGCCATTTCTCAGCTTCAACGTATGAAATTCAGCTGCAAGTACACAGGTTATCAAACTTTATTTCACAACTACTTTCTGCTTTGCATCTGATTGATCTGAAAAGACACAGTAATATTATGTTATTTTAATAAAAAGCTACTTGTATTCTTAATGTAGGCTGTTCTTGTATTAGCAACAGATGCATATGTTTAGGTTAATTACTTTTAGTAAGGTTATAATAAAAATATCAAGCATGCTTCACAATAATCAACACAGTTATGCATGTCTGAGCTCAATTGGCTTAATTTTTTGTGACTGGACACAAGCTGAGATTCTTCAGTTTTTCACAGCTGGCTTAAAAAAAAAATCTGGATCTGTTGTCAGTGCAACAAGTTCTCCTGCATGCTGCGTGGCTTCTCTATACACCTACCTCAGGTGTGACCATACGATTGTATGATTAACGCTCAGCCAAGTGCTGAATGTAGTTTCGACTCTCTTCTCCTGCTGCTTGATATCAAAGTTAGATTGAATGTTATTAAAGCTTGGTTTAGAAGGTGTGTTCTCAAATGTTGAGCACATTTAAAGCAAATTCTCAAAAAGTCAGCAAAGAGAACATTTACTGTATGGGTGCATTTTCCTTTGAGTTCTTAGCAGAGACAAGAACTTATACAAATTTAATAATAAGAATCAGGTTTATTGCTGAGTAGGTTTACACATACAAGAAATATGCTTTGGTATAGATTCAAATTATACAATTAGGTATAAATTTCAGTTACCTAATTTTCATGAAAATCAGAATATAAATAAATGAAAAGGGGCATTGTTACATAAGAATGTTCTGAGTAAGATTTCTTATCCGTTATGCCACACCCCGGGTACGTTCTGTATTTAAATAACATATATGTTCAAGGATATATAATGCATGGGAAATGGACCCGAAATATTCAGTGGAGAAAACAAGCCACTTTCTCTACCAACAGAACTGGAGAGATTTAAGAATGTGGCCTCAGACTTGGCACAAATATGGAAGACAGTCACGAAGCTGAATGTGGGCAGTAAACAACAAGTCACGCAAATGTACACTTCACATGCAACACAGTTGGTGATTCACTTAACCGTCTGGCTGAAATCTTATTCCCTTTGGCCTCAGTTACAAATGGCATCATTTCTTATTACAGCAGAGTACAGACAAACACACAAGTGAAGCTGAATGCAGGTTATCAATATAATACTCACAAATTACACCATGCAGGGGGAATCCAAGTAAACCCCTCTTACTGCCAACTTAATTTGAGACAATGGAAAGCTTTTGGTCTCCCCTCCCTTTTGAGCAGTCAGAACACTGCTCCCTCTTTACGTCAGCACTGCTCCCCTATTAAAACAATATACGAAAGACTTTGTGCAGAGGCCATTAATGACTAAAGGAATTAATACTGAACCACGGTCATGTCTCAAAGGATTATGTCGACTTCCCACACTAGGCCTCCATGACCACCAGCGTTGTAAGGGCACAAACGTTAACATCAGGTCCTTCATGTTTCCTCTTAATTGGATGTCTTTCATCAGGCAATTACAAACTCGCTGCTGCCAACCAGCTGGGAAGGGAAGGGCCGACAGAGATAACGCAATGACATACAGTGGACGAAAGCAAGTAATATCAGTGATGCGGGAGGAGAGCAATAGAGATATGAAGTCTCAAATCACCCTTTTCCTGAACACATTAGGTTTCTGGTAGGTGCTTAAGTTTTTTTTTAATGAACATTTTGTTGTACTTGAGGATGGTTGGTAATGTGAGTGGGATTCATTCAAACTGAAAACAAAAAACAAATTCATGAGATTAAACTCTTAGGATCCTCTGCAGATAATGGGGGGGGGGGGTCTCTGGAATTAATGCCACTTTGATGCAGGTGGCATCAATCTCCCCTCATTTGGAGCTAAATGGTAATTAGATGTCCTCTCAAGAGGCAAAATCAAAACATGCATACGGTTAATGAATTAAACATTCCCTTCTTTGGCATTGACTAACTTTACAGCAGAAAACACATTACCCATACAGACAAAGGAAAGTACACTCCTTAAAGCTTCAGGCCGGTCAGGGAATTAAAGTCCCCCTACAGAAAACCTGTAGGAGCAAAAAGACTAAACACAAGTGAACAAGCATTGCTCAAGCATCACAAGTTCACATAAATGCTCATATATCGCATTTTAGTTTTTTGTAAAAGAGGCCCCTATAGCCTCATACCGCACAGGTGTTTTCACTATTGGCTGACTGGACTTCTCAGGACTGTGTTGACCCTTTATTTCCACCTGTTAGGGTAGAAAGTCCCAGCACACAGTAGCTCTGCTGAGTCCTTCTGAGCTGAGGTCTAATCAACCAAAATAACTAAGAACACCTCTGTGGGTGTGAAGGGTCTTTAAAGAACCATACCACCGGTTTTGCAAGTTTTATCTCATTTTTACGTATTTTGTATATGTACCATTTCAAATTTTTGGATTTTCTTTTTGTAATTACGTCCTTTACTTACTGGTAGAATACAGCATGTGTAGAATGATTTGAGGGTCAGAGCTGATGTGTGGAGATGTTAAATTATAGGATGAGGTTAGGACATACAATACTGAATTAATCTCTATACCTCAGTGTAAAACATATCAAGTGGAAACTGTGATGTCTGCAACCAAATGGAGACTGTCCTCCCAAGAAGAAGGACTGAATCAGTTGTTTGTTTCCAAAACGACATATGTTTACATTCAAGTGACAAAGTCCTCTAGTGACCGCAAATCTAAAACATGGCAGAAGGGTTTGTAAAATGGATGTCTATGACATGAAGTGTATGCTATTTGTTGTAAATGCTCTCAAGCATTAGCAATCTGAATTACACTGAAATCCACTAACATTTTTTAGTTACAGGTGAGTTGATTTACAGCGTTGTGGGTTATACTAACATCTTCTAAGATTACAAATCGCAGTGTATTAGCTATTGAAATATTCTGGCCGCATACCAGGGTGGCTTGAAAGATTAATGTCGTGTTTATGATGGAGTTAGCAGGCTTCTGGCCCCTGGGTTCAAAGAACCATCCTTAAACAAAGGAAGATGGAGAATGACCGGACCCGGCTCTGCAGTGTGAAATCACTACCAGGTCACATGTGTTTTTGTTCATCCTCTTCACCTTAAGGTTTTAGATGATGGAGCAGATAGCACGCAACGGTGCAACAGACCTACTAAAGGCCACCTCGCCTGTTCCAGATGCAGTCTTTCATCTTTTTTTAGAAGCGCAGTTGGGGTAATGATGATTTCTACACTGACAG
Organism: Nannoperca obscura; assembly: GCA_036024295.1. Classification (NCBI taxonomy): domain Eukaryota; kingdom Metazoa; phylum Chordata; class Actinopteri; order Centrarchiformes; family Percichthyidae; genus Nannoperca; species Nannoperca obscura. The sequence goes on from JAVQJL010047901.1 coordinate 36,260, forward strand.
AAAGCCTGGATATGATCACAGCACGCTGTTGCTCGGGGACAGAACAGACATGCGGTTTATTATTCTGAATCTGGAGAATATTTCATGGAAATATTCTCTGCTAGTCATGGGGTGAAAATCTTTCACGCTATTATTGACAACTTCTCCTCAGTGAGCCAAGTGACTACTCCATTTTGAATCTGCCTGTCGTTTTTACAGTTAGGCCCATCTGCGTATATTGCAAAATAATAATTGTCCAATTTATCACATCGGTGGAATGGTGAAATACTCTGGATACATAACTGATAGGGTCAGTAGTTAACAGTAGACAGTCCACCGCCCCATCGAGATCAAATGAGTGCTATTACGCACTGAATCTCCACAAGTTTTTCGTGATAGGAGAAGCACAGTGAGGCTCTCCAGACCAGCTCTGCTGTCCCTTCACAGATAAATGGCTTCCTCTTTTGAAACGTCCCACTCCTCATTTGGAGAAGCAGAATAATCAGCAAAACACTTTAAAAACGATTCCCTCATTAATGTGAACGCACACTTTGAAGTGAGGCATTCTTGTTTGCACCCCAAATCAGTTTGGATTTGGTCCATGCTCTTTTGAACTTTTGAAGAGCTGAAGTTTCATTGTTTACGAGCAAATGGGTTTAGAAAGATGTCACTCACGCCAATTATTTCGACTTTGACATAAATAACATAAAAACAGGAATTTTGTGAGTGAAAATAAAAAATACATTTAAAAAGAATAGTATCTGGCTTTGTCAGAATTACAAAAGAACGACCCAGCTGCAGATTCACATTTTTTTAATAAAATGATCCTTTTGAGTTTTCATTTACATAACTTTAAAGTCTCACAACAGACGGACCAAAACAGCAAGACATAATTTAGAGTGAAAACAGAAGTTAATGACTATTGAAAGCAGATGGCAAAGGAATGTCTTAAAATGCTGAAAAGATGTCCAAATTGAGGCTTCTGCTCTTCTCCTTGATGTGAAATTTACAATGCAAAATATTCACAAATCATATGTATTGCTACGTGTTTGAGGATATTTTACCTAAAAAGCCTCTCATCACTTAAAAAAAGCATTCAGCAACGTGATCATGTTATTCCAGGAACTGTTCGAACTTTAAAAAACGTGACAAATTTCATTTAGTGAAGATTAAGTTTTTCCATTGATGTTAAATTAAAAGCACCCAACATGAAGACCCCTGCTGTTTTCAATTACACTACAGTTATCCAGACAAACTGAGACATTGTAGTATACACTGCTACCATATCCGTCTGCTGATGTTAGACTATGTTTCCAAATGTTCTTTGTGAATTGCAAAATGGCATAAAAAAATAAAATAAAATAAAAAAATATATATATATATGTGCATCTACCCTCGCATACTGCACCTGCACCTGGACTGTGTGGGGGTGTACAGACTGTTTGAATGACATATGCCCGACTCTCCCATTAGCTGCACCTGTTAGGGTAGAAAGTCAATTCTCATTATGCACTAGCTCCGCCCCCCTTCTGAGCAGAGGTTTGATCAACCAAAATTATTTGAAAAACACCTCTGTAGGTGTGAAGGTTCTTTAAAGGACCACACCACTGATTTTGCAAGTTAGGTTTATTGTACATGTACCATTTCAAATTGTGGATCAGTTTTTTGTAATTAAGTCTGTTACTTTTATAGAATAGGTGTGAGTAGAAACTGATATCACACAAATGGGGGGGCGCTGGGACAATGTAAATGTGTTTTTTGTGACACAATGAAAAATAGTGGGAGATCACGTGAGAAAGTGCACAGACCTCAACCTACAGGCGGAAACAATCAGACAGGCTGTTCTTAAGCCTATGAATGGTATCGGACCTGGTTTGGTTCCGTTTTCTCTGTTGTACGTACTTCCCTTCTTTCAGGAAGTGAGCCTGCAGTGTGGTGGTGGGTCCTTAGTGAGACGAGACTCACCTGGGCTGCGGAGCTTTGGTCCGGGTCTGTCTTTTATGCATGCAACACTAGATACAACTTCCTACACTCAACTTTCTTTTTACTTGTTAATTTTGACTTTTGATCAGGTTCAAGACTCAAACAATACATTGTTCATTGTTAATTTTTTTATTTAGCTTATGATAGAAATGGGCTATAGAGTCACTTTCATCTCTAATAATAACTTTTGTTAGAATTATTAAGTGTTTTTGAAGAGACCGTAAAAGTCCAATCCCACATTTCAAAAATGTTCAAAACTATTGCTTATTATATAAATATACATGGGGAAATTTAACCTTGTTTACACATTTCCATTATCTTTTTTTTTTTACTGTTTTCCCAGGCAGCTAAGTATATTTGACACACATCAGATCATTGATCGAGCCAACTGTCAGCTGGACAAACTTATGTTCCTCACTGTAATTTCTCAGGTGACTAATTTTGAAGGTTATGTAAAAGATTAAAAGTAGACAATTGTGTGCATTTGCTCCCCTTTACGTTTCCAGAGTGCTATTTTTTATCCATTTGCACTGATGTGTTCTGGTCAAAGTGAAATGTGTAAGAAAGCATAAGTAAATGGACTTGAGATCTTCCAGATGTAGCCATCAAACAACAGTCTACAATGTGTTTCGGATCAATTATTGTTTGCCAAGTTATCACCGTCATTCATTTTGTAAAGCAGTGTTGATAGTAGAGTGATTGGTGTCTGTAGTGATTGTTTCTGAGCATGCTGCAAAAATGGTAAAACAAAATAAAAATTTGCCATGTTCTAATATGTGATTAGTACATTATAATTGTAATTTCCTGCTGGCAACAATAATCCCTTGTGTGCATGAGTTTTCTCCTGGTCCTCCAGCTTTCTCCTACATTATACAGAAATGCATATCAGATGGACCGCAGACTTTAAAGAGTGTAATGTTTTTTTTAAATTACCTTCAGTCTGTGTCTCCAGACAAAAATAAGTGAGTAACATTGTCATTATTATTCAGCTTTTTGAAGTAAGTCTTGCAGAGGAATGGGTCCTGCCACACAACACTGCAATTGAGTTTATTTTATTTAAAGGATTTATCTGAAATGTACAGCATTTTATTTACTTCACGTGACACACACTGTGCACACTGGTACTGAATTAACTGTAGTTCGGTGCCAAGTTGAGATGGTTAAAGTAAAGAGGCACTGTCTTTCCATTTAAATTAAATCAATTTTAAAAATGAACCTAAAGTAAGAATTTGCTGAGATATATATATATATAATATATATAGTTTTTAAAAAGCCATACTGAGCAGTTAGGAGTGTTGTGACAGACTCTGAAGAGTAGGGAAAAACCCTCTTTCTACCCCCCTCTACTTCAGCTTGCTTTTAATCTGCCTTGACGGTGTTGCACAGCATATAAGCCAGTCATAACACAACGTCTTAGAAAAGGGTGTAGACTTAACAGTAACAGATACAATTTATGGACACAATGGGCTAAAACTGAGCCCACATCTGACTGTCAAAACTAAACGAAACTTGAGAGAAGAGAAAAGGCTCAGAGTTCACAGAGTAGTCGTGTGTCAGGAATGAACTTTTTCTGGGTCGTCCAGTTTATGTGCACATGAAGACATGACCTTTTTATTCCACACATGTAACATTACTCAATATGAGGAGGAGCTGCTATTGCATTTTATACCTGTGTGCCTGTTTTTGCCTTTTGCTTGTCTTGATACAGTAATGCCTCCATAAATCAGCTCTGGATTTGATTGCTTGTAGTCACATCAAATCACTGGCTGCACTCTGTAAATGTAACAAAATACCAAATAAATTGCCAAATGTGTCTTCAAATTCAAGAAAAACAAGCATCTCAAGATTTCCTGGTTATTTCTGCTCTGACAAATTGTGCAATAATCGGTTTATTAGAAAAGCATTAAAGAATTCACCACAACGAGCCGCATGAGATCAGTGGGAGGGCTTTTCATTGGTAGAAACACTGCTGTTGACTGCCCTATGAAAGGCAAGGCACCTGAAAAGGTGAAATTAAAGTCAAATGAAGGAGCTGAGAACATAAGAATGTGACAAATCATAGTTATTGTAATTGAAATTGTCTAGTACCAGTCACGCTACATTTAAATTTTCTTCTCCATTTTGCAGAACATCAATCATGATGATACAGTCGGTAGTTTCATGCCATGTGACTAATGAGTATATCTTCTCATTACATGTGCTGTTTAGGTATTCTCCTCTCCTGGTTTCGTTGTTGTGTTCCTTGAGTCAGTCGGACCGAGGAGCTGTCACGCAACGTCTGCTTGTTTTCTAAGCTGGCCACTCGTACGTCCACGGTCACTGTCATGTCCTCAGCCTGTGGGCTCTGCATCGTTAGACAGGAAGATAAATGCGACTGCTATGGGCATCATCATTATTAATGAAAAGTGACATCATCGCGTGGTCTGCTTAACAGCAATCAGGCCTTTCTCCCTGCAACACACAATGCAATCCAGATGTCCGTTTGATTAGAGGCTTAAACGTGATTAGAGAGGGTGAGAAGGGGGGAGGTGCCGCACAGGTCAACCCCTAGATTCTAAAACAAAGTTTGATACATTTCTCTTAAAATAAAAACACATGGATGAAACCCCCGCCGCCACCACCGCAACCCTTCTCCTCTGCGTTTCTTCACTGATTGTCATCACCTGGTTTTAAGCAGCAGCACTTGATAATCTGCATGAAAATTCTGTCCTCATTGATTCCACTACTTATTGTGAGACATTACATATTTCCTCCTCTAATAGTTGTGGAAAATTCACACACTGAAGTTTTCACGCGGCTGGAAGCTAATTGGTCAGTCAAAGCTTACTTGCAGGGATACTATTTGTTGCAATCAATGTTTGGATGGTAATGTTGGTGTGTCAGTGGATCCACCCCTTTGTTCCAGACTGAAATATCTTAACAATTATTGATGGATTCGTGCAAACATTCAGGCTCCCCAGATGATGAAGCCTACTTTCTCTGGTGATCCCCTGACTTTTTCCACATTTATGGCTTTGAGTGGAATCAAGGATCAGATGGCTTGCCATGAAATTTGAAAGACATAATGTTTATACTACATTTGGAAAATTAATTACAATCCCATCAGCCATTAGCTGTACTTCAAGTTTAGTGCTAATTAGCAAATGTTATCATGCTAACACTAAACTAAAAAGATGGTGAACATGGTAAACATTATATCTCAAACATCACGTTAATATTATTATTGTGAGCATGTTAGCATGTAGCTCAAAACCCTACAATGCTTACAGCCTCACGGAGCCACCAGCATGGATGTATTATGCCTACATAGTTTTTTTTTATCACCATAAAAAAAGTTCTGTCAGTTCACATGACTTTAATGCTTATAATTTGTATTGGGTACTTTTTCTTTCTTTTCTTCACCCTAGCTGATGTAATTATACAATAGAAACAGATTCTGTATAGAAAAACTGTCAAACCTGCACCTTCATGTTTATGAAAGTTGCAATGGAGGTTAACAGTCAAAACCAATTGTTTACTGTCTCTGACTGCACTGGTATGAGAGGAGAATGGGACGCGCTCTACTTCGTTTCTCTCAAAATAACACTTTAACAGGTTGTCTAAATAATAAGGTGAAGAGGCCTTGAAAGCCTCCCAGCGACAGATGCAGTCATCTGGCAGTGCCACCATGGACTCACCTCCTGCCCAGCAAAAGAGTTATTTAGGTAAACTAGAAAAAACAAAAACATAAAAACACCTGTCACAGACAAGGATGAATTAAGTCTACCTCGTTTTTTCCCTTCTCTTCCCAACCAGCATTTGACCTGTACTGGCCACAAGAAGATGCGGGCGGTTTGGACCGTCTGCAACCTGAACTACCACATAAAATGACTCACCTGACGCTGGGCGTGACCGTCCTCGGCTCACATTTTCCCCCACCAATTCTTTATGAGCGCAAAGCCAAGGTTGAAACTGAAGCGCAAACCCACCCAGTGCTTTTCGGCTCACTTGTTTTCTTTAGCGTATATGTTGCTGATGCAGGACGAATAGAGGAATGAAAAATGAGAATCAGTGACTCACTTTATTTGCTTTATTTCATTTAATGGCAGGCATGATGTTTATCATGTTTCTATGGTGGCTCTGAGGGTATCCCAAGTTCTGTGACGTGTTGTTTTCCACCATGTTTCCATGTGTTTGGATCGTTGAAAAGCCTAAATATTGCTAAGAGATATATTTATGTTTTGACAGTGAAGGTACCAGACCAATATGCAGTCCCTTGGAGAAAACAGCGGGAAACTCCCTTTTCTGTGTGTCTCAAGCTCTCTCATTCTATGTGGGCCAATTTTTTACACAGGGGAAACCATCACTCACTGCCTCTGTCAGGATTGCAATGATGCTATCTGATGGTGTTAACTTGATGGGTGCCACACATGTAGTCTGCATGCCCCGTAAGGGTGGAGGGCCACGAGAGACCTTGAGCCAGGTACACAGGGAAAGGTGACGTGGCAGGAGGTAAAAGATGACCTAAAGTGAGAACACGGAACAGACCTAGGCCTAAGAGGGAGTGTGTGTGAGGCCTGTCCGTCAACATATTTTTAACAGTTAATTGTTTGTTTGTTTTAGTTCTCTGCATGCTTTCTAGCTTATGAAATTAAATACAAAGAAAGATTTTCAAAATGTCCCCTCATAATGAAGGGAATACCACTTACAATGAATTATATATAATGGTCAGGCCTGGAATAGTCAATAACCTACTTAAGACCTCAACACCAGTCATTAAATAGTTCATATAATCTAGATTTACAACCTGCAGGTGAAGTTTCTGGGCTCAATGTTTGTTTCCAATTTGACCAGAAAATGACCTCAAATTTGATCTAGATCTGAAAAAGTCACCTTGGATGTTGTTATAGTCACCACCCCGATCTTTTCCTAATCGTTGTCAATGGGATTTTACTCTCTTCGTTTTTCATGCCCTCGTTAAAAATCATTACTAACATTTGTGGTACATCATATTATGTTTAGGCCAGGTCTATAGCTAATTCGAGTATCAGGTCTGAAGACTATAAGGGCTTCAGACAGGTGTCTCTTTGATCTAAAAGTTCGGAGGTCCCTATATTCTGGTATTCTTTTTCAAAATATTGTTGTCGTAAGATAATGTTAGACATGGACAAAATGTAGCACACTCTTCACTGCAATCACTTCAATCACTAACTGACTTACTGGTAGACCCACGTTTCCATAAACATCAGTGTTTTAGAATGATGCCATGTAATTAATTTGCAATCTGAACATTTTTAAATTTTTCTATACTATATTTTGTAAACATATTTAGGATTCCTACAAAGCAAACTGTCTGAATAGAAAATACATCATACTGTATTTTCAAACAGTTTAAAGATATGCTGAAGGAAGTGACTACATTAATGTGAATTTCATCTCAAAATTGATTTCTTGCATGTCTTATGTATGTGGAAGTTTCTTATTTGTTTTGACAGTGATATATTTTCAACTTTCCTGTCGACTGTTTGTATTGTGTAAAGCTTGTGTAAACCAGTAGCTATACACACATTTGCCAGTTGATTTAGGTGCACCTAGCTGAAACTAATGCAGTCTAATACAAGAGCCTGCAAAAAAGAGAGGTACAAGAGAGGTGGTGTTGTGTGGTACTGTTGAACTGTAATACATTGTACTGATAAGTGTGTCTATTATTTTGTCCGCCCCATTACGATAAGGGTAGGCTTTAGTTTTTTACACAAATATTTAAAACTGAAAATTATCGTAAATTTAGCATGATAAATATTTGAATTGCTACAGTGATTTTCAAAGCAGCAAAACACAACAAATACCTTTTTATCTCAGTTAAGACATCTTAAATATATCTTATCAGGAAGGACGGCTGCTTTCTAAACACAGCCAAATCTCTCTTTCCTCTCTGGTCCGAAGAGACACGCAAGCAGCCCTCTGGTCTCAGGATGTCTGTCCCTCGTTTGAAGTTTATCTAACTACCATATGTATTTGTTTTCCCCAGCAGAGTAAATGATGATTCTCTCTGCCCACTTATCATCCGACCACCCCCCACCAGTGCGCATGTTATTTATTATGAAATGACACCTCACTGTCCGGAGAGCCTACTGAAGTGGGTATGATTCATGGAGGCAGACTATGAGACACAGGAAGACCGTTAAAAATCCTATCAACATCGTGTCGCAGTTGGTGGACCACGAGGAGGAAACTGGATAGCCAGCGGGAAGTTTTTATGTTCAAGCCTGTTTTACTAATGGGGAGTCCAGATCAAGACACTGCAATCCAGCCGTTATCCTGAATATGACATGATTCCATTTCACGTGAATAATATGAATGTTAAAGAAATGGTAAGACATTTTGGAAAAAATGCTCATTTAACAGTGTGTGTGTGCGTGTTTTAATTAAAAATGTAATTACTATAAAACTATTACAGAAACTCATGAATGACCTTGGCAAATACACATAAAATATCCTGACAGTTGCAGATGCTTGAGCTCAAATGGCATCAGTCTGAGCTGAAAAACATTCAGCATGCAATGTTTATGAAACTAAATCCTTAAGAGCCCAGAAATTTCAGCTCAGTGATAAATTTCCTTTTTGGATTGTTTCAATCTTCGAATGCACTTAGATACACATTCTGGCTGCTTTGAAGATTGAAGGTGGACATATGGCTTTCCCTTTCCTCCCTTCAATTTACTGATACATACCAGGTGTTATACTTTTCATGTCGCCTTCTTAAGACAAAGGTTTCAATCCTGGAAGAAAGGGTTAAAAAAATATTGGTGTGCTACAGTGAAAGAGGCTGCCATTTTGTTGAAAATATATTGTGCTATCCTGTGGCAGAAATTAATTCTAATATCTTTGTCTAAGAGGCAAGGCGGTCTGTTCCCACATCCCATGTGGCCCTCAGATGTTTCTGGTATTACCACTGTGCTACGACAATTTATTATAGCAGTTCCAGGACACAAAGTAAAGGAAAGAATCATGAATTTCCTCCCTAGACATGTTGCAAAGGCCAATAGTGCAATAGACAAAATGAACAGATAAGACGGAAGGAATGAGAGGCTTTGTTCATTGCCTGTCAAGTTGTGGTGATGGGTGTCTCCTTTTAAAAGTCAAGGGGTGGTCAATATCACACACTTCACAGAAAAATGCATGGAAAATGTGGGGTGAAGTTCTTTTGTTGGCTGTTTTCTGAATTTATTATGACACTGTCATACCATTTTGCTATGGTGGAAAGAACTTAATTTCTCTGCTAATTTCACGTGCCTCTGGATCAGAGGGAGATGCGTGACTTCTTCAAAGTGAGGTAATGGTCATGTCTACCAGTATATAAAGTTGCCAGGACAGGCCCTCGTCACATGTAGGTAACGGCAAACACCAACCCAGTATGATTCACCCCCAAAAATCAGCAATAACAATGGTCCGTCCTCATCAGACACAGATGAATCATATAGGTGGACTCCCTCGCCTCAAAGCGCAAGTCCTATTAGACTTTATGTTTTACTGAACCCAAATGATGCAGTACCAGATGTGCAAATCCATACGAGCAGCTCACTAACTTTCTGTCAGCCCATATTGGAGTGTAAATCCTCCAAAAAATGTCTCTTAAAGCTGCAGCTATGAGACTTATAGTGGTATTAATAGCCCTGCCCTATCAGGAGGGACTGTAAGAACAAACCCAGTGGATGTCAACACTCCTGTGAAGTCTGTGTCACTCTTTATCATAATCACATTTAAAGTTTTAATCAGATTAAGCATGTACAATACAAGCTTACCCAATGTGTGGTCTCCTGCCCTAAACCCCCACCCAAATCCTATTATTACCCATTTTAATTACAGGATAATACCTGTGGGATATTGTATCATTATTGTTGCTAATATTATTAATATACAACTGATTGACATTTGCATCACATGTTTTGCTTCTGACATGCCATTTCACTCCTGAGAAGACAAATATGGGGCTACTGTAATACAATAGATGTGTTTTTAAATGAGAAATAGGCGCTGCCATTGAATCCTACACATTCCACACAAGCTTTGGCAGTCAGATGTCGGCAGGCAGAGTGGACAAGCTTATACTGGAAGATAATGGTTTCATCTAATTTCATGTCATGCGAATAGTGAAATTAAGTCGTTTCTGATTCTGTTGCTAAATGTAGAGTGTTACTTTAAATGCATTATGCTGATCTGTAAAACACGGCGCCGTAATAATAGGCTTGACTCCTGTTATTTTATCTACTGTGTTCAGAGCATTAAATCACACTGTTTCTAATTAGAGGGAAGTGAGTGCAGGGAGGTCTGAGGAAACCCAGCCACTGAAGGTGTGAAAGATGAGGACAGATGTTGTGTTGTCTCTGATGGTGAGGTCACTTCGATGGCTTTGACCTCATAAGCACGAGTCAGCAGGACTCTCGTAGCCAACAGGTCATAAATATATGCCTGGGATCGGGAGGCAGACATTACCAACATAGCGCTGCATGACCTAATGATCTGGCAAGCTATAGACAGCGTAGTGTGTTGTTTTGGTGTGTCCATACTACCATTCATTCACTCAGCAAAATAGATTTACTGTATTGGTGTAATATAAGTAAAGGTAATATTAATCAATGAGGATATCATTTCAGGTAAAAAACAAACAAAAAAAAACAGAATGGCCCTCGGCAAATCTAAGGAAAATTTACTCTTGCATGGCCGCGGCAGGAAAGTGTTTTTTTTTACTTCATTATAGGGGTCATGCCAATAAGATGTCCTTGGCGTAATACTTGCATGATAGCAATGGAATTACAAATAGACTAATTGAGCACTTAAGACTCATTATAAAAATTTGTGTTGGTCTGACCGTGACCCCTTAGTCTGTGTTTGGTAAATTACCAAGAGTCATGAAGCAAGAAACAGTGATAGACTGCCCACCGTTGGCAGGAATGCATGTGTACAATGTGGTCACCATTACACCACACATCCATCACCTAGCCCTGTAGGTTTCTGGGGAGGTCTGCTTAGTGTGAGCTTTCTTCTCTTCAGAGTGCGAAGATGTTCGAGGACCACGAGCCTGATGACGCTCACAACTGCTCTCAAGCTCTTCCCTGTTGTTTTGCAGACTGACTGTATCAGCGATCACGTCCCCAAACAGGTCAGGCAATTTGGGTTGCGAAGCCGCATGGAGGATTTATTAGAACCAGATGGGCTGTGCTCCCTTACAAGCTCGGCCGAGTCGAAAAACACTGGGCTGGCTTCTTCCACGCCTGCTCTGGGGGAACGGAGAGCGGCTGGTCCACCCATTTCCTTTCCTTGCCCTTCCCAGGCATGTCAGAGAAGAGCCAAGCCAAAAAAATCAGACCTGCAGTGGCTTTTGGACAGGCTAGGACTCGAACAGTGTGGTAATTACGGATGGCAAGAGGGAAGGTGTGCGGTAGAGAGGAGGGGGGCTGCCAGGCGAAATCATCCCGTGCCAAAGGCTTTAAAAGAGCCACAAAGGAACTAAAAGAAAAATAAACAAACACATTGCTAAAAAGCCCTGGCACTTTTTTTTCTCTGACATTCCCTTGACACTGAGTGTCAAAGCAGAAGTAGCTGAAGTTGGGGGCTCTTGATACTCTGATAATGAACAGTGACATGACATGAGACCTGTTAGTTCAGTGGGCTGTGAGCAGTGAGAAAGATGAAGAAGCTAAACAGTCAGCATCATCAGCAAGCGACCTGTTCCACCGTCTCACACAAGGCATCTCGAGGCCCCGGTCCTATCTTCAATACCTTGTACCTGCACATCTCCCACCCGGCCTTAAAGTCCTTTAATGCCAACAGAAATTAACACTTGTCCTTACAACTCCTTTACTTCTGTCCAGCCACCTGTTTTTCATTGGCCAGACATACTTCTGGTTTCCCTCCACATCTCTTAGCTGAGGCAGCCGCTCTGCTCCCATGGCTGAAACCTGGCTGGCAGAAGTACAGTTCAGTGGTTTTAAAAGGCCTTTTCTTGCACTGCGCAGGAATCAAAATAAATTGTACCTATCTGCATTTTGGCAAAGCCACAGAACATGTACTCCTGTTACCAATCATGTTATGACTCTATGCAAGCATGGTGTTTGTTCATACAAGGTGTAATAAAAAATGAGGACTTGGATTTGACTTTCTTGAGTGCAAAAGCAAAGTCTCAAGTTTTGACTTTGAAACAATACAAAAGTAAACACAACTGCAACAAGCAGGACTCGCATACTCACACAAGTCAGATATAAAGAATTTTAGACCTGTCCCAATGAAGGGACTTCTCAGGTTAGCAAAAAAAAGTTCAAAAGAAATGTTCAATGCAGTTATTTTAAGCATGACCATGATCGTACCCTAGCCTTAACCACGTGTTTATTATTGTAACCATGATGACAAAGTTCCCCTAACCCTAACAAAGTAACCCAAACCATGACACAACATGTCTGTACCCAAACCTAACCAAAACTTAACAAGAACTTTGTCGCATCATTAAAATGTATTTTTTTAAAGCAATTTGTCAGGCAAAGACATATGATGTTGTCTTGCTGAGAGGGGCATCCGATCTGAAAATGCTTCTATATGCCGTTCTAGAGGGTATGTAAATAAAAAAAACCTGAGGGACTTCAGACTTGACTATAGACTTTCATAAGACTTGATTTACACTTCTCTCTGCTGACTTGAGACATGACTTGCACTTGCCACAAAAGACTGTTCAGAAGAAATTTTTTCTGGATGTCATGACATGTCAAATGTAAAGGATTTTCACCCCAAATTATTGAAAGATGAAATTTATTAAATGCGTTTTTAATGTCCAAATGATGATGTTGTTTTGGATTTTATGTTGAATTTGATTTAACGTTTTTTATTTTTTTTATTGTACTGTCCATACAGAACACATTCACTCTTAGATCTGTTCCAGCCATAAGAGTAGTTTTTTATGTGTACAAATATTAAATGTTCACTTAGATTTAATGGAGCTGGACACTGTTGTTCAGTTAGGTTTAATGGAGTTGGACTCAGCTACGGGACATCAAGGCTCAGTTCTCCCATTCTCCCACAGGTTCCTTTTGACATGTCTACATGAATCACAAACAATATTAGGTGTTGCAGAAGATGAATCTGCAGAATGATTCATTCTCTCCAATTTTGGGTGCAAAGTTTTGCCAAACTTTATTTGCTCATTAAGGGCCTTGCTTATGATCCTTCACAGGGACCAGAAACGATTCAAAGATATTTCCAAACAGGTGGAGAAACTTATGAGCATGGGTGGATTTCCTGAGGAGAAGCATAAAATAGAGCAGAAAACTGGAAAAGCAGCACAGCCCTATTAGGGGGATCTGGCATTTTCTCGTGTTTGTAGTAAAGCAGTGGAATAATATAACATTACACAATTTTGTTTTGGGTGGCCTTGCATATCCCCCCCAAAAAAATATAAACAGCCGCTGTTCAGGGAATGCCCAAACATAATTCACTGCTTGAGGAGAGGTTTTTCCTTGCAGCTGCCATATTTTGCCATGACAAGTACATGTCTCAGAAGGATCATGTTAGAGTAACACTGGCTAGAAGTAGGCTTGATTTACTCCATGAGTTGCTCAAAATAAGAGGGGCTTTTGTGGCCAGACACAGATTGAGGAAACAGGTAAGTATCAAGGCCAAACCCAGAAACTTGTTTCAGAGCTACTGTGTCTTGACGTCAAGGACAGAGGCATGTCTACAGTGCAGTAGTTTGTGAGCGACAGTTTGAGAAAGTAAAGACAGGACGGATAATAAAATGACTAAAGACCTTGGAAGAAGCAAATCGATCATTATTCATTTCTCTTGTTTAGCACCAGTTTGCCAAGATTCGTATTTTCAGCAAGGCCTGTTGAGTCTATACGGCTCAGATGAGATCAGATGTGTAGGACTTACATGCCATTTAAATGCACTCTGGTGTGTTACATTGCAATTCCCAGGAACAGACAGCAGCCTAATAGGCAGTAAAACTAAACCATTAGGAAGGTATTTGCCTGTGATATACCACTCAGTGGGAAGAACATCAGTCAACTAGTGAAAGGGACAAGTCAGTAAATTATTTAGAGTGTCAGGGCAATCATAGGTTACACAAATAACAAATGTTCAGTTTGTGGTTTCATTTAAAATGAAGTATCTCATACCTAATAAGGTTACAACTTAAAAGAACAATTTTAGGAACTATTCCTTTTGACTTCCTTGCTGAGAGTTACATGAGAAGATCTGTACCACTTTCTTGTCTGTATTTTGAAGACGGAGCCAACAGCCAGTTAGCTTAGCTTAGCATAAAGACCGGAAGCAAGGGGAAAGCTAGCCTGGTTTTGTCAAAAGTACAACCTAATACACCTAACAACACCTCTAAAACTCTCTAATTAACAAGTTGTATCTCATTTGTTTAATTGTTACAAAAAACAAGTGAATCCCATCTAACTCTCTCAAAGAAAGCAAACAAGCGTTTTTCCCAAATGTCAAACTATTACTTTAACCTCTAGTGAACATCACATTTGACTAAAATGTCCCTTTATTAACTCTGAAGTAGATAGCAGTAGGATGAGCTTCAAAAGAAAGAGCTGACAGTGATCTTTAAATAAAGGCAATTTAATAATCAGTTGTTTACCAGTTTTTCTAGCTCTTGCATCAGTCACAGATGTCACGGATCAGTTCTTGTTTTGGACTTCACTGGTATGAAAACGTCAAAGAGGTGAACAAAAGTTTATTTTCACTGTGTTTGCCTACAATTTTTTTTTGTCCATTGAAGTGTCTCAGTGTGTAGGTTCTGTAGGTAATGTACAGAGCACAAACAGAATAATGAACCAAATGCCATTAGATTTCATGACCAAATGAAAGTTGATAAAACACTGAATGGGCACCAGTTTAAAGGCATTTCTTTACAGCATCTGGTGAGAATATGGTGAATGTAGGTCACCCATGGTCCAAAATGCCCGTGAAACCAGTTTTATTTGGATGTGCTGTGCTGCCTCTACCATAATTTGCAAAAGACACACAACTCAACAACTTGCAACCCCCTGATGAATGCGAGAGCATCTCCCTCTCTCCTGAAGGCTGGCGCGAGCACTCCTGTCAAAGCAACAGCGAGCCTCTTGATGTGGTCTGTCATTTCCTCTGAGCTGGTCTTGATACAGCATGGGGGTTCGAGGAGTGTGGGAAAAACCAGTGTGAAAGGGAAGAGAGGAAGTGTGTATTTATCTCTGTTGGTGGGGCATGATTCCCACTTTGATCTGTCTGCAGACCAGCTCCTGGATCGCCTTGCGGGCAGCAGAAGCCATAAGGTCATTGTATCAGCCTCAATGAGTCTAGCATGATGCTTGGACAGAACCTGTCTAGATAAAAGGCAAAAAACACTCCTGTATCCAGTGGAATACCAGCAGGTACAGTCAAAATCATGCAGCTTTAAGACTCGTTCACCTTTGATACACTGTAAATGATTGGCAGGTCATCCCAAAACATACCTACACGTGATATTATGATGTTCAGTGTCATGGCAACTTTAGCCTTCATCCAAGTCAAGTATTATTTATTATTGATCACTCAACTGCAATCAAAGGATTTGTGAAAGGACAGACTTTGTTCTTCACTAATGAATCGTGAAGTTTCATGGAGATTTGCAGTAAAGAAAATGATATCATGGGGTTTGGTCTCCTTTTGTAGCTATCCATCTTCAATCCATCTCCAAATCTTAGTCACTGAGCAAACAATCCTTTATTTGCTCTTCTCATTCAGCCAGGAGTGGCTGATTAAATTATCCATTTTCCATTGTCTGGAAAATGGTATATTTAATTAAAGCACAAGCTGCATGTCAACACCTCCCCCAGTGTAGAGAATGAGATAATACAGTTGTGTTCACATGTCATTGTGTGTTCAATCTGTAGGCGACCCACACACTTAAGTCTGCATTCAAAGAGGTTTTCCAAATGGGGGTCCTTTTTGAGAGGAAGCGTGTTTCCCAGAATTCAATTGAATCTGATGTTTGGTAATCATCTCTTCATGCATGCATATCTATACTCAGGATTTCCAGCTGCGGGTACACCCAGACCCTCTCCATCTCCTTCTGTGTGCATATGGAGGAAGTCGGTCAGTGAGAGGGCAAGTGGCACATGGCAGCGAATGGTGGCCTGGGAGCAGATTAGCTGCTCCTGTGTCTATCTGGTGCTGACAGTTCACACAGACCTTTTTTTCCACTGCCCCTGGGCGTATCAACCCACTGTTTCCCTTCTCAGAGGGCTCTATCTCCCGGCCTCGGGGCTAAAAATGTGAACGCATACCGTATACAAGGCTTTAAAAGTAGACATGGCTTAAAAGTAAATGCTTATAAAGGAGGATTGGCTAAAGAAATGGGGTGACAATATCCTTATGATTTTTTTAATGTAAAAGTTAAATATGATTGGACTTAACAAGTCAGCTGATAGCTGAACAGCTGTTAATGAGACCGTGATTGAAAGGCATGTGGCTGTAGTCACACAGCTGATGTGTGACTGCATACGCTAAGCTCCGTATGTTATGTTGTGATATTTTAGATGTGATGTTTCAGTTTCTTTCAATTTCAATTTTTTCAACAAACAAAAACCTTTCCTGTGGAGAACATGTAAATGGAGTCAGACCTTGAATCAAAGCACATATAAATGGAATTAAACTTAAGAGACATCTTAACGGTTTGTTTACATCCAGTCTTACTCAGAACACATTGTGTGTATCCTTGCGGTCTAACAAATGAGTGCTGAGTGCATTCCCTTCCTCATAAAACATCTGCAAAGTTGATTTTATGGAACCTGCATTGTTTACATCCATGTTTACTTGCTGACAGGCTTCTTCTTTTCCTCCTTTGCTGAGTTTCTTGTCACAACCTGTTGATAAGTGGAATAGTGGCAAGAACATGAATTGAATATGCACATGCATGTATGTACTTGTGCAAACAAAAGGGAACCCACGTGTAAAAACATCGCTCCATAGCTCTTCAAGAGGTGAAAAAGTCCACAGTGTACCTTTTTTTAAAGAAAGGACACTGGCATGAATGAATTATAAATCCATGGGCTCCTGGGCAAAGATGCCTAAAAAGACATTTCATTCCACATAGACCCCTCTCCTTTCGTTGATGTGACATTTTAAAAGTTTTCAGAAGGACTTTTGATGGCTCTTGTTTTTCTTGTTTCTACTGCTTTTCATGTCAGAGATAGAAAACCATTACATGTGGCCATCAAGACAATTCCATTTATATTCATTGACTCATCTTTGGCAAAGTCTGACATTTAATGTGCTTATTCAAGGTCAAAAACACGCAGCGATAAGCATCCAGTTTCTATTTCCAAGTATCACCCAGCAACACACCCCATGCCTTCACCCCTGACTGACTTGTCAGTTTTTACTCTAGCCACGCATTAGAGCACCCATCTGCTGCATTATCTTTATTTATGATGTTCCTTCCCTCTCTGCCACATCAGAAGTTTTCAGTTAAGGTTCTGGTGATACTGCCGGTAATTAGGACAGCTCAAAGTGTGGGATCCCATCTGGAGTGTCTCACACAAAAGACTGTCAGGCCACAGAGGCTGCTGAGGCTCCAGCAAACCTTCAACAGTTGTCTCAACCAGGTCCCCGTGTTGTGGAATAAGGGGCTTAGAGAGACAGAAAGTCTGTGGGTTGTAATTCTCTGTACGACACACAGGAAAAAGTGGTCATATTATTTGGAAAACCCTTGAAGGGGAAAATTAATGAATATTCAGAGTGGATGTAGGGGACAGAGGCAGGCGTATATCCTCTCCTCCCTTTCACGCAGCTGAGAAAGAATTCCCAAAGCATGATAAAATGTTGAGTGTCCTTCCAGCTTTCAATCATTTAGACATATCAAATTGCAAATCATTAAAAAAATGAGGGAAAAAAACCCAGTTGTTACTGATTAGCATAAATAAATGAGAAGTAAATGTTAGCATTAGGAGACTTGTCAGTGATGGAGGGCTGCAAAATTTCCATTTGCAGTCACGCACAGTAATGTCATCACTTAAAGGGAATTTAAGCCCCCTGTAGATTAACAATCCCAGAAAGCTTTGCAGAGCAGGTTCAGGCACCTGACGTCACGTGCTGGGGTGGGAGTAGGGTCTTTAATATAGAGTGGCAAGGGTGTGGTGCTCTGAGCTCGGAGACCATTAAACTGTCACCACTCTATTTCTGTGGTGGGACTACAGAGGGTTTTCTCTCGTCCTATGTAGCACTGGTGATGATGAGATTGGAGATCAGTCAGCCACTTTGCTGTGTGTGTGTGTGTGTGTGTGTGCAATCAAAACTCAAGATTGCATTTGCAGCTACTGTTGAGCTGCAGCAATGTATGTGGAGCAGTATGTGGAGGTGTTGCGGGCACATGTTTTTCATATGTGTTTTTGTGTGCATGTGTGTGTGGTGGATGAGGTCAAAGAGGGAAAAACATGGCACACACATTCACATATCAGACCTGCAAAGTTTACCAGGGCAACTGCTTCTCAACTGAATCTACACCTCTTTAATACAGCAGAATTATAGTCCTTCACAAAGAATGATTAAAAACAGTTTACACATAATTGGCAGGTATGTCTGCACCATAACACACGCATCTCTGTTACACAGTGTGCCGATCGGTTACTATAGCAGCAAATGTTTTTTGTGTTAATCACTGTCAACTTACAGTTTACAGCTTACTCAAATCAAGGGTTTCACTGCAAAGTGCAGTTTTTCTCTTATTACCATCTTAGTTTAAGACCAGGGCGTTGTTGACTAACCTTTAATTTTGTCACATGGACGGAAATATCAGTTTATGAAAATGAAACATTTTCCATGCTATGCATTTTTATGAGAGAAACTTCGAGGTGGGTAAAGATCAAAGATAATTGAATAGACTATGAAAGAAAATGACGTAGCTGTAACTATTGCGAATGCATTATCCCTGAGGCAGTGTAGTGGTAACACAGGATGACATTCATAATCATTCCCCACTTACAGGAAGTCAATTTGGATGCTAAGATTATAAAACAGTCCTGACCTTAAACATATGGCCTTTACCCTGTTTCCTGTTTGGCTGTGTTGCAGGCATGCAACTGCATAGCAACAGTGCAGGAAGATACAGTAGCACCACCTTGTGTTGTGGCACACTCAAAAGGTTAAAAGGTCTACAAAATACCTTCATGAAACCTAACATTAACCAGGAAACTACATTTCAGAATGGTCCCGAGACTGAGGAACATAAAAGACACCAACATTAAAGATAAAAAGAAAAGTAAGCCCATTTAAGTGATGCAAGGATAACAATAAAGACCAGAGATGCATCTAATAATAGCATGATCACTTATGGATATCTTTTAATATGAGGCAACTTTTGCTCTTGAGAATTTCTCTTATAGCCGGTGACGAAACAGTATGAGGGCATCCCCTTGGCCCTTATGTCTTATGCACAGGGAAGAGGAGAATGACTTGTGTTGGCTATTCCTCTGGCCCAACGCAGCCAGACACGGAGTTGTTCTGGCATAATTAGAACCTGCTGCAGATGTCTGAAGTATTACCTCACTGCAAAGAACACGGCTTCCCCAGCTAACAGCCCCAGCTGGCTGGATCCGGATTCTGTTCCACTACTGATCAATACGGAGCTCCCTGCACTTACACCCACCGTTGGTGCTGTATATTGACCGGATCGAATAGGAGGAGGGGCGCTGGGGGTACGATTTGCTCTTCCATAAGGCTCTTTGCTGAGTGGGAGCCAGTTTTCCCTGTATGAAACTGGCTGTCATGCATCTAAGGGCCTCACACTGGTGCTCATCCATTCCTCAAAACATATATAACTTTATTCACTGAGAGGACTGATCTCTCCTCCTTTTTGATGGATGTTTCTTTACTATCCTAGTGTTGAAATACAGACACCAGGGGAACTAGTATAGTGAGTGCATGCTCTGTAGTTTGAGAAATAAACTGAATTCATTAATAAAGAGATTATTACTCATATCATATAAGGCCTTGTGCTGTCATTGCACAATCACTCTATGTACACCTCCCTAGTGGCAAAGTATAAGCAGAGTCTCAAAGTATAAGCATGTGAGGGACAGCCTGGGGATCAAGGCTGTCTCCAAGGTCTCCTAACTGCCTGAATCTAAACTTAAGGTCATTCCTCTGCTGCTCGACCAATTACCCACGCACGCAGCTCTGCGGAGTCTCAGCCAGGCGCTTTGGCTGAATTGTTCCAGAACATTGTCCAGTGGGTTTACATTGGAAATATGGGCTGCCATCGGCTGCCATTTTTTCATCAACTATCCAATACACAGAGGGCGCGAGGGATTGATTTTGTACATGCCATTGCAGTAAGTGGCTGGCAGACATACATTTATCTTTTCATTATAATCACTAAAGGAGCATTCAGTGACACATCACTGCAAGTGCCTCTAAAACACATTTTTATAATTTACATATCTCAAAGGAAATGTGTAATTGCTCCCTGATATTTTCTCAGGGATGTGAATGCTTTTAGTATACGAGACATGGTGTCATTGACATCAGGCACATATTTGTAGATGCTGTTTGGTGGGGTAAGTCATGTCATGACTCGTCTGTATGTGTGTTCCATAACCCCTGGTCCCTGCAGAGAATCTCATTACAAGGAAAATGGTGGTTATTGATTTTTTTGTGATGGGAGGAGAAATCTAGATATGTCAAAGCACAGACGAACACAGAGTTGGAAAGTTTGCGAAGTGGAAGTAATATTAATGACCAGACATAACCACAAGGACTGCTGTGACTACTGCCCTGATAGAAATTCCTGAAAACATCTCAAAGGTACTATAATCAATATTTTTATATTCACAGTAAACCTATTACTATTGCTCAACTCTGCAGAGCTCTACGCCATGTTTTTGCAGCTTTAGGCAGCACCTTTTAACTTATTGTTTTGGTTCAGTCCACAGATTCACTGTCTTGTTTCACTGTCATCACTATTTCTCAGTGAAAAAAGCTCTAAAACCCCACAGTACACTAGCTGCCAAGCACCAAATGGCAGACAAAGTAAGTGACTAGCTAACAAGCTAAAGAGCCAGATCTCACTCAGGAGTTGGTAGAGACCACAAACAGAGCTAAAAGGGTGAATATTTGACTTAAATTCGTCACGTGGACAGAAACACAACTCTAAGAGAAATGCTAATGGTGTTCTGTGTCTGCTGGGTGTGTAAATAGGCAACTGTTTGCTAAAACTGGCATATGGAGAAAATATGTCATTATTGTGATTTAAAGATTGTTATGTTGCCCCCAAGTGATCAAAATACATCAATTAGTGCAGGTTTGAACAGCATTTTGTTAAAAACCACGGACATTGATTAACTTTTCTTTCTGTTTGGTTATCTCTAGCAGTTTTTTCTGCCTATGTTTGCTCTTCAGGGAGAGCATTTCAAGTAATCCCTTGTTTTCTCTGGTGTATATTGGACAATTGTCACGTGTAAAGATAGGTAAGCATACACACTACATGTACGGAATGTGTAAGGCCAAAACTGCACACACTGCAGCACAAAAAAGTTTTCATTTTAAAAATGAGTTCCCATTGAAAGCCCCCAGACAGAGCATGTCTATTTTGATTTATGGAGAGGAAATAGTTGCATTCTCCTTGCGGGTGGGCCTGTGAAACCCATGCCCCCCCCTTACTCTGGTGTGGCGGCCTTGTGTAAGCTGCAGCGTAAGCCCAAATCACAAGAGGTCATCATCTCCAATAGTCAGTTGCAAGTCTTAACTTACGGCTTGGACACTGTGGAGAAATATCCCCAGATGTAGCTTCACTTCGTGGGGTGAACTAGAGAGAAGATACTTGATCACCCAAAACAATCTATGGAGGAAGGGCTGTCCTTTGTCCTCCTTTAGCGCACAGAATGGACTGAATCCCTTGATCATTGAGAAGGAAAGAGAAGCTGGCTCTGACTCAAGCAAGAAAATCTATTCGAAGAGTAAATTTGATGCATAGCAGTGACTTTAAATGATGTGCAAGACAATGAGCGCAGAGCATTTACTTGTTATAAGGGAGTAATGTGTGAACTGACATACGAGGGTAATAATAAAACCAGACATGGTGTCATAGCTGAACAGTCATTTACTGCTTCTCTGGTTCTCAGTACATTTTCAATGGACTGAAAAAAGCAGGATGTGTCCCATGAATTCACATAATCGATGGTGGTTATTACCTCCCCAAAGGCCTCAAGGAGAATGCATCAAGAGCAGGTGTGCACATATAAAAACCATAACAAAATCACAGCATATGACTTTGCAAAATGAAGAGATTGAATAACTTTATTCGACACCTGGAATTCTTTTAAAATAATACTGCGCACTGGGCATATGAAACTAAAACAATCATCCAAGAAGGTTAATAGGGGTCTATAGCCATGAAGGGAAATATTATCGTAAAGCAGTCCAAAACAGTTCAGATATCATGCAAGTTTATAACAAAGTAAGTCATTTTCTTGACGATGGTCAGGTCCAATTTATTGCTTACGCAAAGCTGTGACATCTAGGTTGGCCCACTCATTGGAGAGACATGATGTAATTGTGATTAGGTGGTTAGTTTTGGTATCACCTCAGCGTGATGTTCTCATGTCGTCAATGAGTGATGTGTTTGTAGACCCCGATGGCCCTAGCTGATTCATAACTCCGCTGCTGATCTAACAAATACGACATTTTACTTTTTGTTGTCTCTCAGAGGTCCATCATGCCTCTCTGGATAACAAATTGGAGCACCAAACTAATAAATTGTAGCTCTAATATATCGTGAAATGTTAAACCACTATAAATCAAGTTAAGGAACTTGACAACAATGGGTGTGAGCAAGTTAGAGACCCACCAAAACTCTGGTCTTTTACTCACTGGAGTCATAAGAATGAATAAAAGCACAGTGCATTAAATAAAGTATATCTTCGGTAATAGGATGTGAACAAACTAGACTTTAAAACAGATCAGGATTTGGTCCACTCACCAGTTACTGAATGTTTATTATTTTATTTTATTTTTTTGTCAAAATTGAGCTTACTAGGTTGGCTATAGATTACATACATTACATTTTATTATAACAATGCCCAGGACAAATTATAAATAGCCTCATTTGAGGTTTATACAATTGGCTTACTTTGAACCTTACTGCATAATGAATGTCCTTGACATAATGTAAGTTTACACTTAGATGTACAGTTTCTACAGCTGTGTGTAATCAAAGAGTTTAATAAATGCTTTTATTGATTAAGAAAATTATGCAATAAATCCATGGCATTGTGTTTTCTAACTGTTCTTTACGATTCCATTCCATTGCAAAAGTAATATGCTCATATCAGAATGGTCATAAGTCACGTAACAGCCAGTGTACCACATGAACTATATATCAGCCTGCTGTTTTATTAAAAGGTAAACTCTCATCTTATGTGTTCCTGTTTGCAGATGTAAGCAGTCTTTAATGATTTACCCCTCTAATTTAGAGATTAAAGCTCACCACTTATGACAGAACACCACAGTAACTTATAGATCTCCCTCTAGTCTTGAAAACCACAGAGGAGGAGAGGAGGGCAGAGAGTGACGCACTTTGTAATATATATAGACACGGTGATTCCACCTCTCTCTCACCAGAATGGAAGGAATGCCTTGATAGACCCACCCCACACATACATACACACGTACAGAAAAATTGTGCCAACATAAGAACCTAAAATGAATGTGCAGCCATTTTTAATATAGTGCTTATTAAATGTTCATTACAGTCACCATACAGTTATATAGTGAAACAAATAGCACATGTACAGAGATTGTATTTGCTGCCTAGGCTCTAACCTTGTCACTCCCTGCAAGCATCAAGCAACTTCAGCATGACAGAGATTGGGGAGTCAAAATAATAAAGTTTCCCCCTGGTGGCTAGTGGTAGATTAACAGCCACCAGACACCAAAACATTACCACAAGAAGACCTCCTGCAGGTGAGCAATGAAACAGCCAGCAGCCACACCATACTGCACAGACAAGAAACTCGGGCTTTAAGTTTGAGGTGGACTAGATGTTAATATAGGATGGACAGAAATGCGTAGTGCAAACATGATGATTTCCTTCACAAGGCCATCCTGAAGCAATGTGACTGGGCCGCCAGCAGCAGCAAATATACTGCTTTGTTGTGAAGGGTGTGTTGGACATAAGTTGCACTGAGTAGAGTATATCATGTGAATGCAGCAGTGCATATTACACAGACGTCACTTCATTAGTGCTATGACATAATACAGGATGTGTCAAAAAGCTTGACGTACTGACACTTAATTCTGACTGGGAATGGTCTAATCAAAGTACATGGCAACACTATTAACCACCAGTGTAATACCACCATCATGATCTTTCACATTTACAAAGATCTGAACTGTCAAAGAATCTGTTATCAAAGTTTTCTTGTCTTTGTTTTTGATGCCAGAATCTCATGGTAAGTGAATGTTCAAATGGTTTGTAAATGGTCAAGATGAAAGACAACTTGTACTGTGCTATGAAGTCAAAGTTTGAAAAACTCCGAACCACTGTGTGAAATGTATTGTTCCAGACAATCTTACACATCAGATCCAGTCTGGAATTGTTTTGGGGATAAGGTTGGGCTCCTTCTCACAAGAGGAAAACGCAAATATTCAATGTTACTGACTTTCAAAACATTGGTCTACCACAGGTGCAAGTTTTCCATACCAATTAGCAAGTGCTCCACCCACAAATTTTCCATCGAAATAAACTGGGAACACATAAAAAATGCACATTAAAATGGGAGTGATTGTCTTTGATATTCAATGCTTTAATTGAAACCAGACATCAGAATTACAGAGCTCTGTTTTGACGGCTCCATGGTTTCCATCAGTAAAAGGGGATTCCTGAGTGATATCCTGAGGAACACTAGATTTCCTTTTAAGAAGAAAACCAAACAGGGTTAACACGTCATTGTGTTGCACTGGCTTCATGGTCAATCGGCATTAACAGTTTTTTCTGTACCTGTGATGGACACTGGGTCAAAGGTTCACACTCCTTCTGTCTGCCTCTCACACATTTTGCACATAAGTTCAGTAACTACCTCACATATGGCAGGGCTGGGTAAACATCTGGTAATCTTTGTTTCAGCTTCTCGATAGCTCACCAGGCTATGGTCTCTCAGTGTGTACTCAATCTTCTCCAATTACATAGTTGCTGGCTGCTCCCCTGAGGTTACGTGGACAACCATTTGGGATTGCGGAAGGAGTTTCCACAAAATAGGTGTTGTCCAAAAATTCCATGAAGTTATGGAAATAAACCTACAAAAAGAGAATGTGATATAGAGACTGAGAGGAGTAGAGACAATGAGCTTATGGGCATGCCTTTCGGTACATTTAACTAGGACTTTTTGTCTTTTGTTGTTAACTTTTTCATCTCCAAAATCTGTAATGAACTGAAATAATTTAAGTCAAAATCGCATTTGTTTTTGGTTGCACTAAAGAAGAGAGGACATTACAAAGCATTGCAGAAGTTTCTCTTTATTTCTGAATCAGTTCTCAGGCCAGAGATGGTTACAATTATTCTTTCCATTTGTGGTTGTATTGATTTCTAAAAGTCGTAGCCCATGGTATTAGGCTGGCGGCTTCCTTTTGGAAGTTCTTCAAAGAACACGTCACAACAATTCCAATCTGAACTTGATGCTCCACACCCTCATTACAGGCCCAGTCGATTGTCCTGGCACGGCTTTACCTACTTTGTCAAACATGCTCATTACATTGTGTTGATGCAAAGACATAACCAATGCTGTCTGCTTCATTCATTCATTCATTTGCATTCATAAACTGGTGCATCTGGACAATGACTTCACAGGTCCCACTGTCGAGGCTGCTCTTACCATGCTGGCAGGGAGCCAGACGAGGCTGCCGGCCCAGGCTCCTTTTTCCCAAAGTTCCACCCAGACGCTGCGTGCACCGTCATCCTGCTGAAATGTAAACCCCAGATTCAGCTGTGTTTGTTATGGTTGCGCCGGCCCTCAGTGAACACATAACGCTGTCGCAACGTAGCTATAACAGCAGGGCAATATTTCAACAACAATCTATTTGGTCAGCTGCAATTACATCACTAGGTGGTCAAACACATTCGTTTGCTGGAATGATAATTAGGATTTTTTTCACGGGCAGTCTTAGCAAGGGTCCTAGACACTGTTCTTATTTCCTAACACACCTCGACATTTAATACAGGAGTGTAAGTCAAGTGCTTTTAAGTATGTTTTTACAGTGTCTGAACTTGACCCCACTGGACTATGTTCACAGGAGAAACATCATTACTGTTTTAGCTTGGGATGCACTATTTAACAGCAGTGCCAGCTATACCCCGTTGTCTCTTTTAATCATCTGGCTACAGCATAAACAATAGTTCAGACTGAACACTAGTGTTGCCCTTGAGATCACTGGCCTGCTGCACTAATGGCTATTTACTTTCCTGGGAAAATAAGTAACCAAGAAAGTCTATTTTTGTCCTGAAATGACCCCGGTGTCAACCCCACCGAGGTGAGGGGGGGACACATCCTTAACTTTAATCAAACCGCCGGCCCTGCAGGCTGCACGCTAGTGCAACAACCTTCGCGTGATACTTGCCCCCCCCTCCTGTTCTCTTGTCAGCTCATGTGACCCAAAGTCACTATAACATATCAGATTCCAAGAGGATTTAATGTTAAAAGATAAATCTATAGTCTGTCTGCGACTTGCTGGGGGTCTATGCAGTGTGGCATCAGTCGGGTGGGTAATTTATTGTGGGAGCTAAGTGTTTCCATTTGCAGTAAGAGCCACTAAAAACAGACTTGCTGGAGGTTTCTGGGGGGCCCGCTTGTTAAAGTACTGATGCAGTGTGAGCTGGCTCATGGCCTGACAACCTGTTTGGGGAGCTGTATAGATGGGGTTTTAATGAATACATAATCCAGCCATCACAAAAAGGACTCTTCACACTTGCCAAAGTTGCCACTCTGGACTGTTGTGGTCTTATTCAACTTATGCAGAAAAGTGGGATGCATTTTCAAAAGACGGCTCCCAAAGAAAATAAACAAGACCTGCAAAGAAATGTCTGTTGTTGGTTACTGTTACTGTGCTTATGCATACGCAAAGATTAAAATGCAGAGCAGTTGATTTATTTCATGTTTTTGATGTTAGCCTTCCAAAAATACATGGAGACATTTGAAAGTATTTACACTTCATTCCCAGTCCCACAATGTAAATACAACAACATTGTCCTCACACAAAGTGCAAAGGTCATAAGGAAATTAATTTTTGTGGTCCATGAATTGAAACTCACCATCAGCAACTTACTGCTGCCCTCTACTGAATCCAATGAGCACACATTAAGAATAATTGTTCAAATAATCTTTTTAATGAAATATTTTATCACCTCATGGCCAGCTGGACGGTTAAGTTAAACAAGTTAACCCTGCGTTTTGGTGTGTGGGGTTGAAGGGGCATCAATACAGGACAAGAGATCTGACTTAAGTTGTTACAGATGCCTTATGTTAAGTAAGTAGCAAGTAATACGGTGCGTATATGCTGGAAAGGCAAGCACTTCAGCAGAGTTCAGGTAGGTTGCAATGTGGGATTTCACCTGGAGTTGATTTGAGACTGATACTACTGTATAAAACCACAGCCAAGTTTGGTTTGGCTGTCTAGCTGTTAACTCTGTCGCGCAGAAATGAGAAAAGTTTGTGAAACAAAAGCCAGAAAACCAAAGAGCGCCTCAAAGACCAAGGAAAACATAACAATAAGTGCAAGAGCACATGATATCATCATGCAGCTCAGCATCTGGAAAAGTACCATATTAACAGTCATGCGGAGCACATTTATGGTTTGACTA
The DNA here is from genome assembly GCA_036024295.1 of Nannoperca obscura. NCBI lineage: Eukaryota > Metazoa > Chordata > Actinopteri > Centrarchiformes > Percichthyidae > Nannoperca > Nannoperca obscura. Next base: position 64,065 of record JAVQJL010047901.1, read on the forward strand.
AACCAAAAAGAGATCCGAATCCAAACAATGTGTGGGCAAAGAATGTATAGTCACAAGAAATAATGTCAAATTCAGATCCACTGATTAACTGATGCCTGTAGAATAATGTCCATTTTTGATTAAAGCAAGCAAAAATGTTGTATGTTGACAGCCGGAGACAAGAAGATGTTGTCGATGTTGAGTGTAATATCACTTTCTGTTGTCGACAAAATATAAACCCCGTGGTTGGACTAAAGCACCTTCCTTCCAGGAACGTTTTCTCCCAGTTCTAACATTAACCAACAGGCCTTATTTCCTGAAACCAGAAACTCCCTCAGCAAAAGGAAACCCAGCAACACCTGCACTAGTATGAGGCCGGCCAGGACGTGAGTCCAAAATCACGCCATTAGACTGAAACAGAGTCTAATAGTGCACTGGAAGAGAAATTTCTCTAAAGTTTTGTGTAATATATTCTAGGTCTGCTCAACATCAACATCAACAATTACTACAATTACATTCATAAGTGTAAATGATGACACTGCTAAAACACATTATCTAAATAAAAGCATGTGACTGGAAAAGATAATCGCTGCATTATTTTAACAATGCCAAATAAAGCAAGAAAAAGGAGTGAAGTGCTTTAATTTTACAAACAGAGATTTAACATATTGAATCTCTATCCTCAGGAAAACATATTCCTGAGGATGATGACTCCAGTCTATTTGTACTGCAGTCACATGGCTCCATATTTTGGAGCGCAGTGCAACCCACATGTGCCCTCGTAGCCCACAAACTTGGGCTGCTTTTTCCCAGCAAGAGTTGATTGATTGGCCATCAATGGAGACACGCTCCTCGAATGAGAGCGCTTGCCGCAGAACTATCGAGTAAACAGACTTGGAAGTCAAGGCCAGCAAAATCCCTTGTGTCTCCATACCATCCGTTAGGAAGGCAAAGCCGGATCTCGTGTATCTGTGGTCAGACGAGACCGCCACCACTTCCTCGTATTGCAAGGCTGCTTCAAAACCACGCCAATGTGCGCTCTGTTTCCCTAACCTTTTTTAAGGGTTGGAATTCACATAACCATGTGGTGTGCTTCTGGAGTTTTGGACTTTCAAAATCTGTTTATCACTCAGATCAACAAAAATAAACAGTCCACAGTGAAACATTTTCAACCATGCTGGAAGAACTTTTCATAATGTCATAAAGGCACCCCTTTAGTGTTATCATGTGTTTGTGCTTTCAGTCTCACATCTGTCATGGTGGGCTTTGTTTAACAGAAATGATAAGTTCATGCTAACTGGGACCAGACTGTTGAGTGAGGCTGTCGGTCTTCTTTCAAACCGCTTTCTGTAAGGCGTCTTCCTGATTCATAATTGAGTGCTCAACCACATGCTAAATCAAATCTGTTCAACTGTTGACATGAAGTAGTCCCCCTTCTTGGTGAAAGCGGCCTGACAGGGGTGGTCAGCTGATGCCAACAGTCCCGGTGCCAACAGGATGTTATAATAGTGGAGCTTATAAAGTGAGCCACTTCCACAACACAGCGGCTGAAGCAGTAATTAACATCCGTTTCTAGTTTGCATGTGTTTTGATATTCTCTGTTGCAATTTGTCACATGGGAGCCGACTATGAGGGGCGTTGCCTGTTGACTTTTTGTTAACAAAGAAAGCATGGTTAGAATTCAGGAGGCTCATTCCACTGGCTCTGAGTTCTTCCAAACAATTAAACCTAATTCCAGTTAATAAACGATGTTGTTTCTTTGGCTTTAATGGTCATTTTATGCCAGGATACTAGACTCAAGTGTTCTGCTGAATTCAGTCAATTAGTTGTTCAAAACCTTCATTTGCCTTTAAAAATATTTCCACGGCATTCATCTCAAACTGGTGTTAAAAGGTGATAAAACGCATATTACATTGTTTGCAAGAGCTAAAGATTCTCAACTAGTTAGGTCCACATGCTCCCTAATTTGTCTTCCAAAACACATTCGCAAAAGTAAAAAAGCTGAGGGTGAAAACAGCACCTTTTTACAATGTCTTGCAGAACAAAGGTTGTTGAGCATTGTTTCTTTTAGTTCCTAATTAAGGAAACACGTTATACGGTTGCTGTCAACACTTTACTCAGGCTCTTTGATGCTGTTCCACTTGGCCCTTAGGTTCAGGGGATAAATACACTCTTTACAATACGGTTTGCGTATTATAGATAAAAAAAATTGTTACAAACTGGAATTCTGTCATTATGCATGAATAGATTTTTAGCCACATTTCATTTGGAGTTTAACATTTGCTCTATTTTTTGCTCAGTTTTGGGCTCGCCACCACCTCCTGAGAGAATTATCTTGCTCTTTAGCTGCTAAATGCTCCGCTATGGTCACCAGCTAGTCGTTACTTTGTCTGACTGCCGTTTGGAGCTGGGCAGGTAGCGTAATGTGGATTTATCTGAGCTTTCTTGCTATAAACAGCTGCAGCTAGAAACTGGTGAGAGCACTAAGTGAACCAAAACAATGAGCTTAAAGAAGCTAAAATGTTCCACAGACCTGAGGGGAACTGCAGTCGGGTCACAACTGTTCGTCACTCCGATTTACAACTTTTACGTGCACATCCAGAATTTGAACCATTAATATATTTTAAAAATCATATCAGCTTCAAACCAGCAAAACTACCTGATTAAACAACCTACTGATCTTACTTATGATCATTTCAGACTTTTATTGCAAATGATATTCTGTTACAGGCTTCATTTATTCATTTGTTATATAACATATGTTATAAGATACAGGTGTACTTTTCCCTTTATATTTAGTACTTATCGTTTAGTTGTATCCAGCGTCAAGATACATTTGGTATCAGCAAAACGAAGCCTATAAACAGCTCTGAATTCATTATTTTAGAAACATGACAGATATTTCAAGTTAAATGGATGGTTAATTGCAAGTTCACAGTGATTAAGGACCACAATAAAATCACAGAATTACAATACATGTCAGTCATTTACAGATAATGCAGATTTAAAATTGTATTGATCTTTAGCATTTAGCATTTAGACATTTACAGAAGATGTGGAGCTTAACATGTAGTATTTAATGTATAACATTTAAAAACAGAGAGGGAGTGCTTTCTGTTCCATTTTCAAGATTCCCAGAAATTTGTTGCACATTTACAATCTTCTGCTATATATTGATATTGATGGGACATTTTCACTTGATACAATACAAAGCAGAAATATTGACACATGCAACATTAAGCCACATGAAAACCGTGGACAGAAAGGAAATGTGACACCTAGGACCTGAGATAGACAAGTCATCAGCACAGAAATGGTTATAAAAAGGAAGAATGGCAGTACATAATCAGAAACACATATATTAACCGGCATATTACTGACTGGAAAACTTTATCTCTCAGTCTATTACTTGCTGATCATTTTATTGGAAAATGTACATTAAATCAGGAATATCCTTTACTCGTACAAATTGTGTTATTTCGCTACATCTGTCTTGCAAATGACACATACGGAAACAACATGCTTTTTTTTATTAGTTTATGCAGAGAATAAATAATGTCCATTATGCATTTTACTGTAGGACGGTGTAAACGGCTGTTTCTCCTCTGATACACACGGAGTCAGGATTATGTTTTCACATGCCAGCTTCACTGGGAGAGCATGGCATGCAATGAGTATTCATGCTATTACCCCAAATCGGTAGCAGACACCAGTGTACTGAACATGGATGTGATCCCTCACCGGCTTCCCACCAAGGACATCGCCAATGGGGTTTAGCAGGCTGAGCCAAATCATAAGCATCACTACCACGCAGTGAACCTAGTGCTGGGTGAGTCCAATTTTTAGAGCACACTTTTCTTTCCACTGAATCTGACCCAAGTGGTGATATTATTTCAACATGGCAACTCCAAAAAGTAAGAAAATTGAAAAATGTTTTTTCAAAGCCAATCGCATCTAGGCCAAATGTAATGCTAATGATGCTAGCTACAGCTGCATTGTGCAGTGCTGCAGGACGCACATTCAGAGGGCAGTGCACAGACTCTGCCGTTCATTAAGATGGCTGATTTGTCCGTCACAAACTTGTGAATTGTTTCAAACTAAATAATGAAATGATAAAAATGACACATGTATATTAGCACAAAATGATTGACCTATATAAAGAGCACAGAAATGTATGAGCCCATATATGAGAAAATGTATTTCTCTAAAAGAAAGAACTACTCTTTAGAAATACCTCTTCATGGTTAAGCGAACCTTACTGCACTTCCCGGATCTCACTGACACCTGAACGCTTGTGATTATTCCGTCAAATGCAACACAAATCCTAAAAACTACTGAGAGTATATGCAAGTACCTGTGTCTGCATTCCAGTGTTCTCACACTGTACCAATCCTGCGGGGACGATGAGGAAGCTTATTGTGCATTTCTCAGGGGGGACATGGTGACCGCATGTGACTGCTGGACTGTCAGAGCTACAGCAGTCTTTTCATGCGGCAGGTGTGCTTCTCTATGTGCATCGTGGCTTGGTCAGTGGAGCTGGTCAGGACGTCCAGAACTTCATCCTGCCGTTCCAGCTCTGTCTCTGCCTCCAGGGCAAGGTTCTTCAGCTGCATCAGCATCTGCAAACACACACACACACACACAATCCAGTACTCAGAGAAACACACAGACACACTCAATTGTTTGAGTAATTACACACCAGCCCCCAGTGAACACGGACAACTAAGGAGCAAGACACAAATAAAAGAAGATTAAATATTGAAAACTACAGAATATTGGTGAGCAGTTGCAGGGTGGAACATGTGAACCATATGTGGAGAGGTGTAAAGACTGGGTCAATGAGTTAGAAAGTGAATGTGTCAGTGAACCAGAGAAAGAGGAGAAGATGAGAGTGACATTTTCATTTAATTCAGAGTTTTTTTTCTTCTCAGTTTGGCTACAAAGACTGCAGATGAGAAAGAAATGTTTCAACATGATGCAATAACAGCTACTCACATGGCAGATGTGATAATATTTCATATTATGCAGTATATGAAACTTGAGAAGATATTCAGACAGAAACCATGGCCTACCTCCTGGAATCATTGATATCATACAATACTGTTTTCTGCTCTCAAGTGGGTTTAAGGAATACTGCGACTGCATCTCCATGATCCAACAACTGTGTATGTTATGGTTGATGGAACAACTTAAATATACGATGATGTGCCAAGCAAAACCTAATAAACACTCCTCCAAACCCCACCACCATGGTCTAAACTAATATTATGTTATGCTACACATGCTCGCTCTCTCTCTCTCTCTCTCTCTCTCTCTCTCTCTCTCTCTCTCTCTCTCTCTCTCTCTCTCTCTCTCTC
>JAVQJL010047905.1:0-37544 GCA_036024295.1 Nannoperca obscura
TGGACATTCCTGCAGTCAGCATGACAACTGCACGCTCCCTCAAAACCTGCAACATCTGTGACTTCGTGCTGGGTGATAAAAGTGCACATTTTAGAGTGGCCTTTTATTGTGGCCAGCCTAAGGCACACCTGTGCAATAATCATGCTGTCTAATCAACATCTTGATATGCCACACCCGTGAGGTGGATGGATCATCAAGGAGAAGTCCTCACTAACATGAATTTAGACAATTTTATGAACAATATTTGCAAGAAATAGACCTTTTGTGTACATAGAAAAAGTTTTAGCTCTTTGAGTTCAGCTCATGTAAAATTGGAGCAAAAACAAAAGTGTTGCGTTTATATTTTTGTTCAGTGTACATGTTTTATCCTGGTAGCTCACCAACAATACATCCAACCCTCACCGGAGAGAGCATACATAGGCTCTGATTTCTTTTAAACCTACCTACTGTGGTTCCAGCTACGCCCTCCCTCGGACCCCTGCTGGCTTCTGGACCATAACTTGGGACATCAGTGCTGCATGTTTGCCTTTACGCCTAAACACTACTATTGCTGACCGATGGACTGTGACCACCCTACCCTCCCCCCACTTCCACTTCCATCCATAGTGTTACCAGGTGTTGAGCCCCCCCACCAATCTTCCCCCCCCCGTGTCCCCTCCGCCTCTTTAACCCTGCCCTTCAGACAGCATTGTCTGGACGAACAATGGAGTCATTGTTACCTCAAGGTGGCGTATTGTGAGGGGTGTTCACGAGCAACTGCAGAGGTGACCCTGACAGTGTAACTCAGCTGCCATCTCACCCCCTCAACACATACACACACACTCTATGGTTCCCAAAATTTGCCGCTCTATTAGGGCTTCAGGTCACATGGGACATCCAAGGAGTAGAGCAGTAAGCCTGTCCTAAAGCACAGTGTGTGCATGTTTGTTTGTTTTCACAAGGACCAACTTGAATGTATGCAGAAAAATGTTTAACATTTTTTACTGCAAAACTACTTGCCTCATGTCCTCTTCCACTCTTCCCTGATTTTACTTGAGCTTTATTTCCTTTAAAAAAAATTATTCTTGCCTTTTCCTACATTGTGTTGGTATCTGTTTTCTTATAAAACCGGCTGATTTGATGACTTGTCTGTTTTCTTTAGCTGCCTTTGGATTTAAATATTATAAATATTATTATTACTACATGTATGAACAAATCTTTATTAACGAATATTCAAAGTGAACTGACTACACTGACTGCACTGACTGCATACACTGACCAAATCAGCTACTTTTAGCAGCGGAGCTCCACTCACAGTTGACTGAGAGAGCCATTGTCAGCTCTGCCGTGTTACATACTTCCTTATTAAAATACCCAGAATGCCACAGAAATAATCATAATCTTATAACTCAGTTGTTAATACTGCACCTTTAACCTTATGTGCAGTGCTTGTGTGAGCTACTTTTGTACTGAACTGAATGTGACAGCTTTGACTAGCAACAGACAGAATTGAGAATCAGCGCTGAAGCTGTGTCCAGCTGCTTTGGGACAAAAAGCTAATTATGTTTTCAGTAAAGATAAGTAAATGAATAAATATTAAAGTGCAACTCCACCCTCAAACTCAGCTAGAACCCTCTGTCCCTATATCAGCAATGGTCTCGCAGGATCAGAGCTGAATTTAAAACAGTAGATGGCCATAAAGCGCGCGCGAGCAGAATTGCAGCTCGCGAGGAGAAAACTACTGCTCGCGCGAGCAAAATTGCAGCTCGCGAGGAGAAAACTTCTGCTCGCGCAGCATCTGAAGTCGCGCGCGAGCACAGTCAACTGTCACCTGCTCGCTCGCGAGGAGTTTTTATTTTTGTCAGTACGTGGGCGGAGCCAGGCAGTCATTGTTTACCTACATATGATTGGTCACAGCCTTTTACCATCGGACGCTGGCTTCACATCGGCTCAGTGCAAAAGAAAGGAGCAAGATAGATGGCTGCTTTCAGGCTTTGTACAATGTCTTGAAAAGTTTTTTTTAAATGTCAATGTTAGGAATATGCCTGAATTTAAACATAATCTGCTGTTTAAGCGCTCGCAGAAATAAATCACGCGCGCGAGCATGTAATTTGCGCACTCGCTTTTTGGCAGCGATATGCCGCCATACAGATCAAACACAAGGACAGCTCCATACACAGTTACACACCTTTCTCACTATGGCGTTAGCAACATTGAATGGAACAATAGAGACACAAGGGAAACTGACAACCGGACAGGAACACATCTTTGTCTGTAACACCTTGTAAATCAGAGAGAGCTTAGAGGGCGATACACTCTCTCTGCAGTGGTCCACACTTCTCTCACACGCCCTGTTCCTCTACTGACACATTGGCCAATTAAACTTCTAAACTCTGACACTCAGACTGTCTGCTTTTGGGAGTATCTGGGGTATTTTACCGTGTGTGTGTGTGCACGCTCAGTATATACCGTCCTGGCATTTCTGTCAAGCAATAGATGGATTCTTGTTTGACTGTGAAATTGCAGAACTTTAAAAAGGTATGAGACAGCAAAAAAACTGCACACTTCCCTTCCCCCGCCCTCTATCCTTGTGCAGTATGGCATAACAGAGACCTAAAAGGAGGCTTTCATATCCTCCGTCTTTTTCTTCAATCCTCTCTGGAGCCACATTAAAACATATTAAGCTGTTTGTTGTCCTCGTATCAAGACTTATCCATGAAGCTCAGCCAAACTACAGACAATTCTTGTGATGCCAAATGGCTCATCTTCAACCACAATTAGGCTGGGGAAGGGAAGGAAAAGTCACCTTCAACTAAGTAGGGAGAACAAGTCCAAGTCACTTTAGTGAGGTCAATAAGTAAATTCACATGAGAGAAGAAGATTTTTGTGACATTTGAGCAACAATCCTCAGTATTTTCTCCTTCAATATATTGAAACCTAACTTGAAAACTGTATTTCTTCCTCTTTTTTTACTTTATTGTGACAATATTTTGTCATTGGCGTAACATTGTATTCTCCTCACAAGCATGACAGTCCTTGCACAGGGGCCACACACTCAATCATGATTTCAATCGCTCATTTTGCACTACAAAGTGACGCCGTCCAAAGAATTTCAAACATAATCACGTGATTTCCAGGTGGCCAGCTATAAGGCTGATTGACAATCGCATTCATTTTCTTTTCAGATGAAAAAAGCCGAAGGAGATGAAAAGGCCAGAAGATCTCAGAGTCTTTCAAAAGCATGGAGACCATCAAAGATTCAGTTCACATGTGACAAATCCTGTTCAGCACGGAGCCATAAAGATCGCAATAAAGACGGTAAATGATTGTCACACGTTGGCAGACTGTTTCGGCAGGTTATCAGGAACACACAGAACACCTGCAGCTGGTGTATGCGTCTGTATGTGTGTCTGCTAGTGTACTGATTTGAATATGTGTGTGTGTGTGTTTGTCCGTTTGAGTGCATACATCCACGCAGGATTATGGAAACAGTGGATTATTTCCTCCACGCCTTGAAGAAGCTCCTTTAAATCTTTAAATGAACAGTCAAGGAGAGGACAGCCGCTAGGAGAAGAAATGGTTTCTTCTGAGTCATTCTGAGTGTTTTCTGCTAATACTGCTACAACAAAAGTGACCTTCAGTTTTCAGAAAAGAGATTCTTTGTGAAATAAATCAACAGTTACAAATTCCCAAATCTACTGTGTGTATTTGTCGATATTTGTTTGGGTGACAGCACTTTTTTGTTGAGTGAAGCTTGAAGCATGAAAGAAAGATGTGTGTGTGTGTGTAAGTGTGCGTATGGCACCAAGTAACACCTCGAAGAAAAAGCAGGATGGTTGAGCCTAGCAGCCTGTTAGACTGTTGATAAAGGAGAGACCTTCCTTCTGAACACAAGAGCAACAAAACATCAAGCCTCACCTCTTCCTCTCTTCTTCGTCTCTCTCTTTCTCTCAATGTCTCCCTCTCTTCTTCTCCCTGGCATCAGTTGCTTGCTGGGAATTCCAATGGCAAAGACGAAGGAGCAAAAATATGAAGGGAGAGATGAAGACGGAAATGTGAAGAGAGAGGGAAAAGGACTCGGTAAGAGGAAGGATACTTGAGAAACAGGTTGTGTTTGTCAAGTATCCTTCCCCATACAAACTACTAAGAAATGGAGGGATAAATGGATGAAAACAATAAAACAACAAGCTGCCAAAAATGTGATATCTAGATGAAGATAGGCATAAAAAAGGAGGGAAAAATATTGGAAGTGTGTGTGTGTGTGTGTGTGCGTGCATGTGTGCATGCGTGTGTGTGCGTGAGAGTGTGGGATCTGGCAAGCGGTGCTTTTGGCCTTCATTGGGGAGCTCATAAATCCACAGCCGTTTGACTCCTGCCAGACGCCGCCCCGCACACAAACAGACATGCACACGTGCTCTAAACACACTACATCTCCATCTGTTTGACTTGTGCCAGTTGCCCCCTTTCAATTACCCAGCATTCCTTGCTCACTCTGGAAAACAAGCCTACTCAATGAGTGCTGTGAAAGAGAGACAGATGGACAAACATAAAATACAGATAAAGGCTTTGGGAAGGGACGACAAGGGGCTAAAATTATCCTCTTAGCCACCTGAGTTTTATACTTTATCTAACTAGCATGTAACTTCTGATAAGCTCCAACCGGTTTGGTAGAGGTTAACTCATTAGGAGCATTATTATAGCAGGATCTAGCTATTGTGCAAGTCAGTAATGAGAACATTTGAAAATAGGCAAAGCAGTGAAATGTCGTTATTCAGGCTGTTTCCTGAATGTGTTCCCAATCAGTCAATGCTGTCAATCTGTAATATAACTTTTTGGAGTGGTCATTCCTCATTTTTGAATGGCTGTGTCAAACGTGATCATTAAGTATTTGTCTGAGTACCCCCCAGGGTTAAAACTTGGGAGCTGGCATGATAGCCTACTACCCTACAAAGGTAGGCTAGACTCTTGAATTTCGATACAAATGTATAAACAATACTTTTTTTTAAAAATAACTTACTTTGACATATTCACTCCTTCTTGCATTTCATTTTAACAAATGAAGTCAAAGTTCTCAATCTTCTAAATACCACCAGATGTGAAAGAACTTTACTAAAATAGTATAAATGCTTGATCACACCAGAATGGGCAATGCAAAGTTTATCCTCGAAAAGTTCTACCTGCAGGGCTGGTGAACCACTTTAACTGTTGACTGCTAACACGCAGGTGGTAAAATGATATTGCTAGTCAGTCACAATAGCTGTTGTTAGCTTGGTCGCATTATAGTCCCATTAGCTCAGTTGGAACAAGAAGTTCACACAGTGTAAGAGACAATTTCTGTCTCATAAAACTAGTTGGTTCAACACAGTTAATGGCATCCTCTTTTTTGGACCCAAAGGCTTTCCATTCTCTCAAAGGTCAGCTGTGTCAGGGTTGTTTTGCTAAAAAATGTATTGAGCATTGGTACCCAGCAGACCACTCTACACCATGAAAAACAAAAATCCCTTTTTTCGAGGTCAAAGGTCAAGGCAGGGAATTAACATCTTACATATGTATACTTCAGCAAAAAGATCCATGCTAGGACTGGGCCTTAAACTATATGTTTTATGGTTGAGAGAGCCTCTCCAAGCACTAGACTACCATGACAACAAAGCTTTTAACGAGTTTATATTTCACAGCAGCACCTCAGTCAAAGCTTCATAGGTTCACATGTTTGTCCATCACAACAAAATGTTCTCATTATGTTTTCATCTTGCATGACAGCATGTTCAGTTTGTGTAATTGGGTTTCATAGCTTCAAATGTGTTTGAAGCTATGAATATGTCACCTGAGGCTCGAGGTATTGTTTCTCTCTCTGTCAACTGGTAGCATGTATCACAGTGTATCTACGGCTCCATTACACATATGCTATTAGAAGGGATAATGAAATGCTGTCGTATCTGTGAGATCATCTCCCTGGTAACAAGCGAAAGCTGTCTTGTCAATCACATGGTAATGCAGTCGCTCATGGAGCTCTGGACAGGAACGAAAAATAGGGAAAGCAGGAAGTGGGGGAGGATGAGGAAGATATCTAAACAGTGAGGCCTGATTAACATGTTGCAGAATCACCTGCCTGAGGCAAAACCTTCAAAGCACCTTAAATTCCTTCAATATCCCACATCAATTCAGACCCCCTAACAAGTGAGCAGATGAGAGTTACAGTGCTGCAAGCTAGGTTTCTGTAATAGTTACCTCAGCCCTCAGGTGAGTCATGGTCACTACATTGCATTAAGCCACCTGCTGAGAACAGCATAAATTCAAAGACTCGCCGGCCAGTGTGGCCTGCAACACAAACCTCCATAAATCCTTTTTAGTCATTAAGATATTCCTTGGAGTAAACGAGCTAAAGCGACACAGCCCCTTAGTTGTTCCTGTGTGGAGTTTGGTAGCGTTGATTAACGTGCAGTGGTTTACATTCTGCTGACTCATTCAGGGACCGGCTCTTCTCCCCACCTCGTTTAAATAGGAGGGCAGATAAAGGGCTCCACTTGGTCAAACAGTGCCGAAGAGTGTGAGATGGGCTAATGAGAGCTGTGCGGCCCAGGCCTCCACAGTGGTGTGTGTGTGTGTCTGTGTGTGTGTGCGAAAGAAAGACTATATTTTCTCTAGTTTACAGCTTAGCCTGTAAAACGAATAAGGCAACAGCAATGAGGAACTGCTGGTTTAAAAACAAATCACACACATGCACACACGCACACACACACACACACGTTAAAAAAACAGAGCAACAAAGCTGTGCTGCATGTTGGCTGCACATGAAGCTAAACAAGTTACAGGCACACACCCACACCCAGAAACAAATTGGCATGATGTAATTCACAAAAGGAGAAAAAACACAACATGGTTTGCTCGCTTCCAAATCTAACATCATTCCAGCCTCCCACCCTCCCGCTTCTATCTCTGCTCAGCTGCTGTAAGTAGGGCACATCAATTTTTCACACTGCCTCTGTCTCTCACTCATTCTATGGCTGTGACCATGGTACCTGTTTGGGCCACATATGTCATACCCCTCTCTATATGTCCACACACACAGTATCCCACCCGTCCCTTCAAAGAAATGCTCATATATTTGCTGCCCTCTGCTCCTCCATGGTCCCTTCTGTATTCTTCTTTTATTCATCTTGGGATCTTTCAATGTTCCCTCAGCTGTGAATCGCTCACAGAAACATGTCATCCACCCTCTAATGTATGCAATATGTCATAATCACAGAAGCCGAGAAACACACATGCACACGCACACATGCCAGGTTAGATAATGGCATGGAGATTAAATGGCAAAGAGAAAGCATGCACTTACCGATGGAGCACTTTACTTCATCCATACATCTCACAATTTCAGATACATACACAATCTATAGCACAACCCTGGCATCAGAAACCACCACGGAGGACATTTTCTTGTTTTCAAATATAAAAGTGTGACCAAAATTTATTGTTTCCCCGGTTTTTATTTCAAATACTGAGTTAGAAATGCCACAGAAAAATGGGCCGCTCTCACACAAACAATATGGACAGTGATACACTTTTAGCTTTTTAGCTAGTCCCAAAGAGGAATGAATTTCACATTAAAAGTTTAGTTTCCTCCTTCTGAATTAGTTATTTTCAGTAGCGCAGTATGGGCGCATGTCCCCATATGTAAAACATCACCGGAGTTCAATACCCAACTAAACAACAGCTAACACTATTTGGAAGAATAACACAAACATTACTCATTTGTGGTGCCACCTAATGATACAATGGCACGTTTTAAAGACTGCTAATGTATCTCACATTTCTTTCAGTGCGGGAATGTTGTGGAAGGCTTGAAGCAGTTATGTGATTGGGGAACGTAGTGAGATAATTGGAGAGGGGTAAGTCACACATACCGACACACACACACACACACACACTCTAAGTGCTGAGAGAGTTACTTGGAAAGATTCAGAATTTCATAGAACTTGGGACTAATCTGTGGTTGTGTATCGATGTAGATGAATCTCTCGCTATTTTATTACAGTTTATTATCAATTTCTTAAGCACATTAGCAGTTCTCAAAACATTAAGAACAATCCACACATCATTTTATACTGAGCGGAAACAATTTTATTTGTGAAATGAGGGCTGTCACTGAATCAAAACATTTTTTACATGTCTAAAGTAAATGTCTTGAACATGAACATGTTCATCACTGCAACCAAAATGACATTTCCCTTTATCATTGCTTAAGTCAAGGCAGTCAAACGTCTAAGAAACTTTGTCAGTGTGACTGCAAACACTCCAAGTGTGTTTCTCTTTGTCATTTTCTTTTTGTCAGAGACTTACATACAATAAAGTAATAATAGAGTCAAATATCCTCTACACACACACACACACACACACTCACACTCACACACCGTCACGGTGGCAGACTACGTGGAGATAACGTGAAAATAAATGAAATTAATAAAAGATCCCCATCACTGTGAGGACACAGGTCAAATATCTAATTTCATTACTTCTGAAACTTGTCTTAAATGTACTTTCCGATGCAGCTTGTGAGAAATGTCAGGTCAATTGGTGTCACGGTTAAAGTTCACGCCGCAGTTGATGCAACTTTTTTCCAGACAGAAATATGGGCCAGGTCTGACTGGCCTGAGCCTTTACTGGAGGCTTCCACTGTGAAAATGCTAAATAATTCACACAAAAGGGCAGTTTTGAAAAGCCTTAACCACCTGAGCTAACCTATCCAATATTGAACAGGGGGCAAGTCACAGCCCGCTTTGAATAATATACTTTCATTTCAACCTACTTCAAAGCTAATATGTCTCTAATAACAGAAAGGCCCACCTGGGATCCCCTTCACATTAATATCTGGGCCTGGGCGGAGCAATGAAAGACAGATTGAGAGGGAGGTCACTGCAGGTCATGTCGCTGATGCTTGAGTGAAGTCAGTGAAAGCTTTAAACAAATGTTTTAGTTGACTATTCTTTTCTATTGAAGCTCCAAAATGAGATGACTTGATCAGAGTTAAGATATATTATGAGTGACGACGAGATTATGTAAAAAAAAAGTCTTAACATTAAGAATAGGAAAACAATTGCAGCGAAACATGCGTGCGTGTTTGTTTGTCAGGGGGTGTCGTCTCGTCAGTTGCAGTTTGCAAAAATGACAGCTATAAAATAGCTGTGGCTGGTTAAATAAAGGGCCTGGGGATGGGTATGTGGTGTCTTTGGAAAGATAATCCATTTGTCAACCAAGCTGTGGGATGAGGACAGGACCCAATACACAGAGACAGACGGAGAAGAGGAGGAAGGGATAACACTTGGCGGTGGAGGCACAAACAGAGAGGAGGGGGAAGGAAATAAGAAATAGAAGACGAGAGGGAAAGACAAACAGTGAAAAAAGACTGAAAGGAGACGATCGAGTGATTAGACAGATGGAGGGTGTAAACACGGGAGAGCAGGAAAGAGGAGGGAGAAAAAAGGAGTACCGAGTGACAGTGGCGAAAGATGAAACTGGGAGCAGATCGTGTGAGCGGAAGACTAGCTGGGGGCTTTGAGATAATGTATAAAGCAATAAAACAAGCAGGCATGACAAGAGAGCCAGAGGGAGGGAGGAGGGCAAAAGAACGAATGAAATGAATGACGAAGAAAGATGAAGACAGAAGCAGAATAATAAAGACATTGGTGTGTATTGGCGTGTGTGTGTGTGTGTGTGTGTGTGTGAGCGAAAGAAGGTTCAAAGAGAAAAGAGAGCAGAAGGAGATGGGAAAAACGAGGATGGAATGAGAGAGAATAAGAAAACAACAAGAAAAGATAGAGACGTGAAAGGGCAGCAGAGCGGCAGAAATCAATTCCCTTTGGGGGTCGCAGGATCGGGGCAGTGGAGTGCAAATGCTACATTATAAACACTCAGTAGGATATAGACGCAACACAAGCAATCAATTTGCCCTTGATGTGCAATGAAAAATATCCTCATCCCTTCTCTTTCTATATAAGTGTTTCCCACATGAATGGAGTTGCCGTTGATTAACTGCATGTGCGGACAGCAGAGTCTACATCTCATGAGGTCGGCATTTTGCACCGCCCTAAATGACAAGACACTTGACCCTGCACTAGCAAGCAGAATTGTTCTTGTGGTAGAAAATGTCCTTCCGTCTCAACAATGGTTTTGGTGTTGTGAAGGGCAAGACTCACGTCGATGGTTGTATCACTGAAGAGTTAAGGCTGTGGTACGCTTGAAACAAAGGTTGTACGAAATGTCACCTGACCACATTTTTCTTGGTCAGTACTGAATGGGCACACTCGAAGGCTGGGCAAAAAGACTCCCGTCATGGAGGATATGGATCATACATGGCATAATGGCACACATTTTCGCACATGACGAGTGAGAGAAATAGTTGTTAAAAGAGTGGAAAAAGAGAAGTTAAAATCCTGCCTTACATTTTCTCACCTTTAGATGCTGTTCAATGACCCGACAAGCTCTTTGTTTGAAGCATGCTGACACTTATAGTTGTGGGCATGTTCCAAGATACTGTGCATCCATGTTTGCATGCTTTTTCAGACACTTGCCTGCTATTTAGCACTACGCCTCAAGTCCTCAGTCTGGACACTTAACTGCTGTTGATCTGCTGTGTGAAGATGAACTAATGAAGGTGATGCGAATGGGATGTACAGCCAAGGCCCTCATAACGCCAACCTGAATATTTAGATGGCATGTCGCTTTTGTCATGGGCACAAAACGGTTAAATCAAGCAGTTATTAGTTAAAGCAAAAAGTCTAAACCAGCTGTTGTGTCCACCAAATAAAATGGTACTCATTGTGCCCGGATATGTTATGCTCTTTTGTGCTTAATGGGCTTAGATAGGACTGGAGAGGATTGCACGCATTTCATTTCATTGATAATATCACCTTGGCGGCCCGAGCCTAAGCTTTTATTCCTTGGTGCTGCTATAAATCAAACCTCTGCCTCCTCTCTCTCCCTCTGTCCTGTCTCCTTGAAGTATTTTTAACGTGTGTAACTTTCCTTTTGCTGTTGGTTTCTGCAGTCAAAGGTATCAATTAATAACCCACAGCGTATTTTCACTGTATACTTTCATTCTCACACACAGACATATATAAATGTGTGCACACACTAGCTTGCACACACACACACACACACACACACACACACACACACACACACACACACACACACACACACACACACACACTTGCGTACGAATTCCTAAACATGCCAACAAGAATGCACACATAATAGCTGGATTTCATTCATCCAGCTGGGTTGTTTCCCTTAAGTCTGTCTGTTCTTTCTTGCCATTATTTTTCATACTCTCTGCCCTCAGACTGGCTGCCTCAAAGCCACTCTAATTGCATTGGGAATCGGCCTTTAAAGGGTTGCCATGGTGACCGGTAGAGCCTTCACCGCGCCACATGCCTTGCTCGCTTTCCCTACTTTAGCTAAAGCTCAATCTCGCTATCTCTCTCTCTTTCCCTATTTCATGTGTCACTGTACTTCCTACCTCATCTATACTTTTCCACTTCGCTCTACTCACCCCTTAATTATTTCCCACTTTTCCATGCGCCTTGATGAAAGCGGGGGGAGGCCTCCCTGAGCATGAGTGATCTGCGGATGTGGGAGGAGAATGCCTCGCCAATAAACACTTTACATGTATGGATTCATGTGCAGGCATACACACACACACCCCCACACACACACCCCCAGACCCAACCCCCAAACACACACATGGCTTGGAAATCCATCCTGCTGTGTTGGCCAAGGGTGCAGCAGCAGAGATTGAACAGCAGCCCAGCCAGAGTGTGTATGAGCGTCATCACAGCTGGCCAGCAGTAAATACATGCCGGCTGACAGCATTCACAATGAGGAGGCAACATTGTCAGTCAAAGAGAAATACCTTGCCAGAAACTTTTCAACACTTCAACTTTAATCACTGAGGTGTAGGTGAATACACAGCAGCACTATGGAATGGAGAAGTAAATAAAAAGGTAGATAAACAAGGAGCTCATGCAGGCGATATTACCATAAAAGCAATTTCTTCTTGATTTTAGATTTTGTCATGTTTGGTGTTCTTGATGTCATTCTTTGATGTTATGTTTTGGCACTTGTCAATCATATGATGTCATTGGCACTGTCGTGTCATTTAGAATGGATTTATCACTGATAAAGTGTAAGTTTCTGTATGTGGCACTATTTTCTTTTCAGCCCTATTCCAGAAGGTTGCGTAAAACCTTGGATTTTGCTGACATTGAACATATTGAATGTTTTTTTTTTTTTTTTACCTATTTACAATACATTTTAAATATTCTGCTCATACCAACTATAGTATGGTTACAAATATGGAAAGATACTGGTAATGGCACATCACCTATATAGGCATGGTATGGTTAAGGTTAGGCAACTAAAGAGTGTGGTTTAAGGATTGGAAAGGTCGTAGTTATGGTAAAAAAGAAAAATAGTCAACTGTGATTGTTGGCAAAAACTTTGGTTTCTGACATGAAAGTCCACGTATAACAAGCTCATTGACCACCCCCACCTGCCGTCATAGAGAGATGATCACATTTTGCCTCTTTGAATTTTACAATTTCGGACAAACAAGTGATCGAAGTCTGTATAAAGAATGAAAAAGAGCTTTAGGGAGAAGTGTCTATGTTCTCCCCTCCACAACACTGATAGGTATGGTCAGACGTGCGCTCTGTTGCACCTGTTACCACACCCAACAGTGATGTCACAGTGTCCCAGAGTACACCTGTACATTACTGCAGCAAACACAAAAAAAGTTAACTGGAGGTCTGCAAACTAACAACATTTTCAGGGGGTGTTAAATTACTCTTACAAAACTAACCAACAAAACAGAGAAGAGACAAGATCGATAGAAAGGAAAAAAGAAGACAGGAAAAGATCTCTTTTTGGGTATCACCTTCAGTTGTCCAATTGGATGCGTATTAAGAGGCTGTTATCTGTGCCACCTGCTGTTTAAACTGTAAACAAGTCCAAGTGTGCGTGTATGTATGTGTGTGTGTGTGTGTGTGTGTGTGTGTGTGTTGGAGATGACATTGATCCGCAGCCATAATCAGCTGGGGGCTGATACAAAGCTAGCACCAGGGGAAGTTAGAGCCCCAGTAGATCTGCCAGTTTATAGCGCACGCTCACACATTCACAAACACACAATACAGTGTCTCCCTCTCTCCACTCAGAGCACACACACACACACACACACACACAGACGTTTGCACAGTGACATGAGCAATAAAGAACAAAAAAGCTCAACAACCTCTGCAGCTTTACTGAGCAGTGTAACCTGAGCATGAAGAAGACATTACTGCACAGTGTCTGTTTTTCTCTCTCTTCATCTCCTTCAGTCCTGTGGGGCTTGGACTTTTATGTGTGTGTGTGTGTGTGTGTGTGTGTGTGTGGCACGGACGTATTTCCACAACTAGTTAAACTCAGTGTAGGTAAAAGCCCCTGCTGATCTAGCTATTTCCTCTTTACATTAGCAGTCAAATAAGCCACAGGGAAAACCACACATTCTACTTACCTCTACCTCTTTTTCTTCCTGTCTCTTCTCCTCTCTGCCTCCTTCGGCATCTCCGCCCTCTCATGCATTTCCTTGTACTGTCTAATCCTTCCCAAAGTGTCTCCATGCCTTCCACCCTTTCCCTCTCTCTGTCCATTTCTGTCTAACTCTACCTCAGATTGCCACTTTCTCATTACTGCATGCACAAGTTCCCTGTTCACTCTCCGTCTTTCTCCTTCTGCCTTCAATAATTCAAGCGGCTTTTCTCTTGGTGTACAGTATGTGAGGTAGGAGTCCCCTCAGAGACACAGACAGCAAGCTTAAAAGCTCAAACATCACTGATGGAAGAGTGTGTGCTTGGATGAGTGTGGGTGTATGAAGAAAGAGTGTTCTGCATGTTTAACGATGAAGAAAGGGTTTGCAGGGCCTTAGATGCATGTATTTTAAAATAAGTGTGGTCAGTGTGTAGCTGTTCTGGCTACATTTGTGTTGTGTGTGTGTGTGTGTGAGTTTTGAACAATTTAAATATAAAAATCATACGCTTTTAATAGAGAACTTATTTGGGGGTAAAATACACGTTAATTGTTAAGTTTGCACACAGCCCACTTGTTTTTTTTTGCTGTTGTTGTTCAATGCATATTAAAGTTCAACTCAAGTAAACTGTTGATTTCTTTTCATTATTATTAGAAGGCTTTGCTTGTAATATAGTGAAAGGTGTTTCTATCTGCATATGCCATGAAAAATACAGCCTGAGCAAATAACCTCTAAGTTTTCATTTATTCCCATTATTTCCTGGATTCCTATGTAAAGTTTCCACTCTGAATATTCCAGGAATTTTGTAAACCTAATTAAGACTTTATCATCTGTACAGTCGTCCAGTCAAGAGCAATCATGTAAATAGAAAGTCAATATAACTGTATATATATAATGTTATAAATATACTGAAGGGTATTACTTTGTAGTATTTATCTGCATAGGTGGAGAAATGTATGTGTTTCAGAGTTAGTAAACTATTCATTCAGCATAGAATGAGTGGAAAAAACCTAATTGATCTAACCTAGCTAACATTTGGTCATTTAGTTGTGTTTGGCATCACATTTTGCTTTGAGTTTGATACTGACACTGTTGGATAGATGATGGATGGATAACAGAAGAGAGAGGAAAAAGAAAGGGGGAAGGTATAATGCAAACTGAAACACACTAAGCAGATCCAGCCTAATGCTGAATGTGAATAAAGCAGGTAAATCCGTTAAATCTTCACTGTCTTGAGGCTTCTAGAGAGAGCGAGAGAGAAGGGTAGTCGAAGGGAATGATGCAAAAAGATGAAGCCAAAGAACAGGAAAGGCTAGCACCATTTTTCCCCATGCAGTAAAAGTGAATTTTAGGTCATGTGGGAAAGCAGCTACTGAGTGTGCTTGTACCAGCCTTGGGAGAATTCAAATGGGAAACCATTCGACTTGACAAGGACATTAAAATGCAATATATTCACATTATGAGACCCGTGCGGGTCTGGGGTTATTTTGGACAGCTCCTCCCCATACAGCACATCGCTTTATGAGCTGGAGACAGCTCTTCTGGAGTGTCATCAGCAATATTATTCAGGATTTGTCACTTTGGGCACAGTATAAGCCTGATCACTCCTCATGACTGCATGTCGATGTCTATAAATGCAGATTGATTTGAAAAGCTGGGAATGGATGTGACTATACACACACACACACACAAATGTGGCTGACTAGGTGTGCCTGAACACACATCCTCCGACTCAACTAGCACACAGTGACATGCACACAGATGGTGCATGGGAAGGCATCATGCACGCTATAGCACAAACACAATCATTAACATTAAGTGGTCGATGGTCATTGTTTACCATTGGTTTAGGAAGCGTCCGTATGCCTGTAATGAATGGCATTAGGCTGCAGGTTGGAGTGTACTCACTAATGAAAGGGTGAGTCTGACATTTCACCAGTCTGAGTATTACTCCTACAATTACCTCTTGACATTTCTGCATCAGACTCATATTTAGGCCTCTTTCACTGGACTCGAGTGAGTGTGTCTCTGTGTGTATGTGTGGAAAGTGGACGATTAATTCTCTTATTTACCACCATTGCAAACATTTACAGCTGTAATTTCCATCCCCATCTTTGATAGTGAGCGGGCTTTGGGGCTGCCAGTGTATCTGTGTGGACCCAGGCTCCAAATCCCCACAACGGCCACAAACACAACTCAGTCTGGACTTAATCGAGTTTACCTCTTTATCACCTTGCTCTCATTTAAATAGGGGATGGGATTCGATTTTTTTTGGAGGGCTGTTTTTTTGTGTTTGAGGCAAGAGAATGTTAAAACCTAACGGGATCACATAACGGCAGTTTGAATCAAAGGCAGTCTGAGCAGCATTGATATTCCCTCACTTTACTAGGCTATAAGGAAGAAGCCGCTCTGTGTGAGTGTGAGTGTGAGTGTGTGTGTGTGTGTGTGTGTGTGTGTGTGTGTGTGTGTGTGTGTGCCTGTATGTAGCTGCTGCCTTTTCTACATTGCCAACTTCAAAAGCAGCGTTTCCACTTTAATCTTCTCTTCTCCTGCACTGCGGACCCAAGGAAAGACAGAAGAGAGAGACCCGGGCTCTTTCTGCCACTCCCATTCCTCCTTTGCTTCCCAGAGATGCCTCTTTTTCTCTTTCTGCTGTTCTCCCTCAATTTTTCTCCATAACACACATAATCAGTGTGTAGATACACTGCTTTCACCACACATACTGACTGGCCTTGCAGTGACTTACAGTAATAGCCTCATCTTTCTTTCCCTCAATTGTGCTCACACAAACATACGCGTTCACCCTGCATTGCAAAGGGTTGGCGCAGCGAGGTGAATGTATCAGGCATATTAAGTCATACTAGGAGGGTGCTGAGCGGCGGGAGAAAGCTGGCACTGGCACCTTGTGATTTCCACCACTGCAGCGTCAAAATTGGAAAGCCAATTCCAATTGGACCCCAGTAATTAGAACTGACCTGAATGGCTGCACTGCATGCAGAATGAGAGAGAGAGAAGGGCAGAGTGGAAACAAGGACAACTTACCTACTCCCCAAAAACTATTGTTTCAACAGATGGCTATTAATGAGCCCCATAGAGGCCAACTCTCCTCATAATGACCACATGATTATGTTTGACACTCATGTTGGATTCATGCTGATCTTAAAGGAATGGTACAACATTTTGGGAAAAACTTTGATTTCAAGCGTAAGACAATTGATATCAATCTCATGCCGGCGTGTAAAAAAAGAAACGGAGCTGGAGTCAGGATGCGTTTAGCGTTGCTTAGCATAAAACCTGGAGGCAGCAGGGACGAGCTAGCCTGCCTCTGTTCAGTTCAAAAATACACACCACTAACATGTTGTATCCCATTCATTTGACCATAAAAAGACATTTAAAAAAAATGGTGGCTTTAGGAAAAGTTACGTGCTGTAACTTCAGGGTTTCCCCTCTGGGAAATAGTTTTCTTACACATCAGCACCTGATTGTGACTAATTAAGCAGTTTTTTTTTTATATCGTCACTCCCCACTCCCTGCTGCGCTGAGCCCTGTGTTTTATGAGGGGTGACAAGCTCAGAGCCTCGACGCTAAACATTAATGCTGTATATCTAAATTCACATCATGATATATTCCACAGTTGGCACATTGAATTAGTCATTTTTACATCAGACTTTCAGTAGGCGTTAAACAAACAAGATTCAGTGTGTAAATAAGTCTGCTTTTGAGGTATTGGTAGATCTATTTTTTTGGATGTAGCCAGGTCAGCTGTCCCCCCCTGCATTTAGTCTTTATGTTAAGATAGGCTAAACAAGTCCTAACTCCAGCACTGTACCCAATGAGCACACATTTATCTTCTTATCTTCTCTTACTCTTTGAAAGGAAGCAAATCAGCTTATTTCCCCAAATGTTGAACTATTCCTTTAAAAACATTTCATTCTCAAATTAGGGTTTAAATGTAGATTTGTCAGGGGTAAGAGATAATTGCACTTGCTTTTATTGCAAATGAACCTGTTCTTCAAAACAAGCATCGGTATGGCAGATCAAACTTAATCTAAGAAAAAACCTTCAAACCACTTGATATGCATTGGTGAAGTGGATTGATCTCTCTCCATTGGAAGGTTTAACAGCTTGTTTTCAGAAAAAATAATTATTTTTTCATTGCATCTGCTCCTGTGAGGTTGCCTGCCACACCATCTTCTGCCCATCCTGGGTCTCCCTCACCTGCTGCTTGACTGTGTGAAAGGAAACAGGTGTCCTGCAGTCAGAGCATAGTTCCACCAGCTGCAACTGGTTCCATAATCAAGGCCTCTACTTATTCTCTGCTCAGCCACTTTCACACTGCCAGATCATAGCCACTACCACTTAGTCTGCGTTTCCAGCGCTTTTTGCCAGTGTATTCTGTTGTTTGTTTGGCTCAGCCTAATGCTTCTTTCTTCTGCTCCGGTTCCAGTCTCCTGGTTCTTGTCTTGCATGCTCTTCTTCCCTACACTCATGTTTTGCTCAGCCACCAGTCCCAGCCTCAGCCCTGGTTTCCTGCTGACATCCCAGGTCCCCAGTGCTGTTAAAATAAACACCCTTTTACCATATTCCTGTCTCATCTTCTCTGTCTGCTCTTGGGTCCTTCAGTTCAGCATCAAAATATTTTTTGCTTGTGCATTTTCCAACAAAAATCACATTCCAAACAACACCGCATAAAGATTGTCCTCAATGAATGTTAGGCTTAAAGGAAATACAATGCTATTACTGACTCCCCCAACCAATCTTCCCATTGCTGCACCATCCCTCCCCCTTTTACCATTTCACACTTAAATCATTTCCCCCATCCTCTATCCTTCCCTTTTCACCTTACCCTCACCCTTATCACCCTCCTCCTTCCTTGATTCATTTGGTTTCAGCACCTTCATCCAGCCTCTCTGCTGACCCCGTCCCTCATCTCCCAGGCTCTCCATCACTGCTGAGCCTTACGTCTTCTCTCTTTCTCCCTCTCTTAAACTCCCCATTGGCTTCACCTTGACCCTCCACCATGTCCATATACCTCCAAACCCCTCCAAGAGCGATGGACTGAAGCAGAGACCCTGACACCAGAAAATGAGAGAGGGATGAAAAAGAGGAGGGGAATAAAGAGTGAGCCGAGAGAAGGGAAGTTCGAAAATGTCAAGAGTGAGTGAAAGGGCAAATCATATAAGTTGAAGGGGTAGCTATAGATATGAGATGTGGGATTTATTTTGAAAGTACACACACACACACACACACACCAGTTCACAAGAGCTGTCAAAGAAAATGGTCACACTGGGCTGCCCAGGGTGCAGCACAGTGAGCTCAGAGGACACAAACACACATGCAGCACAACACAATCACATCACTGTCTTAATCCCTGGCTGTTTTCACTCAAAACTGAATCAAAACACAGAGTATAATAATAATAATACGCATACACCTCTGCACAACAGAAAGTTGCGGCTTACAATCTGCCGATGAGTTGTGCATAAACCATATCAGGCTACTGATATGAGGTACTTAAGTGCTCTCAGCGTGTAACAGAGAGCACAATCGATATTTCAGCATCTAAATACTGTATAACATGAACCAGACACTATTATCTTGTTACTGGCTCAGGTAGATAAGTGCTTTTTCCACTAATTCACAAACAATATTATCTTTAGGGTTTCAGCTAATGGTTATTTTTTAATGATTGGTAAATCTGAAAATATTTTTTATTTTCAACTGATCACTTTGTCTTTGAAGCGCTGGGACTATAAAAGGTCAAAGAAACGTGAAAAATGCAATCACAAAATCACAAATTCCTCAAGCCCTAACTGACATCTTCAAATAGCCTGTTTTGTCTGAAAGCCAAAGATATTTAATATGTTGTGTTGAATGTGAATGAATGAATATATCTTATGTCTGACATTTGCAGGTGTAGCTGGTATAAGCTTATGGACTCTCCAAACTGATCAAATTGCTCTGTAATGGACTGTGTTACAATCCACAGCATAAGTCTTGAAACAGGAAACACTCAAGACGTATATGAAGACAGAATCCCAGATCATTACCTGATTTGACTTTGTACTGATCCCAGCACTCTACCTGCTTTATTGTTTTGTGCAATGATATTAAACTCAAAGTGGCAAAAAATCAAATTTGATGCTGGGCCAGAAAATAAACCAAATGTTTGGCCATTTTTCCTTCATAAAAATCACTTCAATAATGAATCACTTTTTTGTTTAATGGACTGACCAGTGGTTTGGCGCCAATCTTCTAAACAAAATCATTTCTTACACTGAGAACATTCCTCGTCATCATGACAGAGTGCGCTGAATTTTCTTTAGCATAGAAAATTGATGATGAGTGCAGCCAACACTGAGGATCAGCTGGAAACCAATAGGAATAGAATTAAATAGGAATGGGTGAATACATGCATTCATGCATTTACAGTCATGGGGTCAATTAACTGCACAAACACATGTACATACACTGAATGTTGTGCTGTGTGGTAACTGCACACTGACATTGAAATGCACACACATACACTCACAGGGGTGGTGAATGTATTCCATTAGTTGATGCTGTAGGTACCAGAACTCTGGCTGTGCTCCGTCTCTAATGGCCTCGGTCCCGCAGCCCTCCGGTGATCCAACCAATGCAATGGACTGTCACACTGGCAGGATCGTGTGTGTTTGTGTGTGTGTGTGTGTGTGTGTGTGTGTGTGTGCGCCTTGCTTGTGTGGCCCCCTGTGGAGCTTGCCGTTGCCTATTTATTTGCCTGCTGTTTGTTTACACAGCGAGGGTTCAGATACAGTATTATAACCTACAGTACACAACCTTTTATTGTATGTTAGACAACCACAACCTTTACTATAAGCATTCTTAATACAAGTAAAACTAATATTACTGTTAATATTACTGTTACTGACGCATCTCTGTAAAAACAAAGAAATTGAATGCCTGCATTCAATTCTATTCTCTTCTCTCTGAATCATTATTCATATTTGAGTGTGTTTCCTCATTAGCTGTGGCCGTCACATCGCAGACAGAGGTCGGGGTCCCTGCAGTATCATGTCGGGCCACTGGACCTTTGCTCCCCTGTATGCAGTCAGGTCAGAGCTGTGTGACAGCTGTGGGCCCATCCTGCTCTCTTCCTGGCATCTGCTGCTGCCTCTGGCCCTCCTCCAGACGAGCCGCATTTAACCCAAACTGACCCCAACTGGAAATTAGCATTGCAGTTATAATGACATGTTGTAGAGTTTTTACTCTGGGACAAATATAAATGGCACACTTGCAATTTCATCTGTGTTCAGCACAAAGCTGTTTTCATTCAACTGTCAAATTAATGTTTTAAATAATGAATTCCCTCAGCTGGAAACTCAAATAAACAGACTTAATTGTAGAGTTTAGCCAAATAAAAAATTGACAGAGTAAGTCTGTCGTGAATTAATTAGCACTGGACAAGTTATTTTTTTTATAATTGTAATGTGGTCTCAGCTAATGCCATATTTCTTGCCAGCTTAAGGTGACAACCTGAAAATTAATTTGGCAATATTACAGTGTTTCAACCAATGGCACAGAATCACTGGGTAAAACTTCAGAATATTCTAACTGCTGTGCAGTAAGATTAAGCATTTGTTGCCTGATTATATTCCACCTACATCCTTTCTTATTCGGTAACTGTATTTTCAGCCCCCCATATTGGAAAAACTGTGACTAAACCCAAACTTTGTGTTGCTTGGGGCTATCATGGAGCATAAACAGAAAGATAAATGTAAATATGATATCGCACGTATTTCTGGTGACATTCGCTGTGACTACATGTGACACAGTAATGTACCCCACCACAATACAATACCTTCACAACATCATCCTAGAGGCGGCTCGGCATTGTTAGAGGTGTAAAAGTGGAGCTTTTAGAGACCCACATTTGTCAGGTCTGATGGGAACACCGCTGATAGTCGACACTCTTGCACACACTGTACCACGCCTCAAATGGATGGCAAAATATCTGACAACATCTACCTCACAGATTACACTCCTACTCAAAGACCCCCGCAGAGACAGAGACCGGGGGGGTAGGCTTGTGACTTGTATTGTGCATGTGTCTGCACGTGTTTGTTTTGTGAAAGACGCCTTGAAGGGGGAAGGAGACCACTGAGGCCGTACTACTTAAAACTTTTACCACCATTTAGTCTGTCTCTTTTGTCTTCTTCTCTGTTTCTCTCTGTTACCTCTCCTCTGTCGCAAAGCACCAATCTCTCCATCACATCCCAGTGTGACTCAGCACCCCCACTGATCAAACACCGTCCAGCCTCTCCTCTCCTCCATTTCCATCTCCCTACCTCCCTCTGTCCCTTCTCTCCCTTTCTCTCTGACAGACAGTCGAAGGCAAACAGCTCCCTTAAATGCCCCCCTGAGGGACCAACCCTGTGTTCTTGAAAAGCAAGAAGCGCCCTCCAGGAGAAGGCTTTACAGGAAAAAGTAGTGAATAACTAGTAAGAGAGAAAATAACAAGATAAGATCACAAACACAACTCTCTCTATCTTCTTTTCCTCTTCTTTCCTCAAGCACCAGTGCACAGCTTGCAGCAAGGAGACAATGGGGCATATTTTTCTTTTTTACAGCTACACTTATTTCTCTTTATGATATTTCCCCTTCCTTTTTTTTGCTGACTTTTTCTGCATTATACTGTCCCTAAAACCTAGAAAAGACTGAGAAGAACAGTTTATTGCACAACCAACCATCAGGCTAATAAATCTACCTACATTTAAAAAGAGCCTGTGCTTCTTTAAAGTCAAGTCTCCGTCTTTCGCTTTACTGACTTGAGGTGTTACAAATCATAATTGGCTATTCTGATAGACCAGCCAGATTAGTGATGGTGACAGAATGGATAACACTGATAGTTCAGTGCAGTGGCTTGTGAGAAAGCAAAACAATCACCGCCCTATAATTATGTTCCATAGGAGCGTGACATGAGATCAAATGACAGTATCAGCCCACCTGATCATCAGAGGAAGGAGGACGATGACAAGTTAAAGAGGGTTGTGTAGGTGATCTTTGTGATCAGTTCTCAGTGGTTAATGAGAAAAGTCTCCTACATATACATTAGATCATCAGTCTGTCCCTGGTAGAATCTTGTCCAATGCTCCATGTTAAAATCTTAGCATATATACAGTATGAGTTAGCATCCTCGCAGAGTTAGCAAGTCATTTTTAATTATCTGTTGCAAAGGGTGGGATATATTTAAAGACTGCGCTGTGATTTCTCATTTTTACATTACATTATATTACATTTAGGCATTTAGCAGACGCTTTTATCCAAAGTGACTTCCAAATTTTTTTAATATTAAAAAAATAAATGTGGCTGCACCAGCTATCAGGTTGGTGATGAATGCATTAGAATATGGAGTAAATACTGCTTCTCAACTATCACATACCGTAATGTATGCACTGGATTTGTATATTCTTGGTTGTTGGTGGGTAAGTTCACCCTGTGCTTGATTCTGAATAAAAACCTGCCAGCAGTGATAATCCTGGATGTTTTGCTGCCTTCTTTCTCTATGATTCCTAAATGGATTTATGGGTTTTTATCTGTTTGAGATACTATCCTTGTGTCATGTCTGTGTGTTCAGATCTGAGTTACGACTCGGTTTGAGAGGAGCAATAAGCATTTTTTCCCCCTTCTCTGTGTTCCTCCCTTGTTGTGGCGTGCATCAGGCAATTGCTTATGTGGCCTGTACTATAAACTGCTACAGGTTGCCAGTACAAGATGCTAACGTGCCATTTGGAAAACCAGCAACAAAGCATGCACCTGCAGCCTCCGAAGGCTCAAATCATGCACCGAAATGCATAATAATGCAAAATAATCTGACAGTACAAATGTCACATTCCCAATCCAAAATATGAATTAATAATTATAAAATATATATATGGTATAAAACAATAACTAATGTGCATGAATGATCAAAAATGAACCCCTGAGAGCAGACTATTTTATAGACTGTTGTGAGACAGAGAATTTTGCAGGCTCAAGCAAATCTATCAATCTCAGCTCTCAACCATTAGTTTTCTAACACACCTCAAACCTCATCTGCTACCATGATTGGACTGATCCATTTAAAAGACAGTTTAGAACATTAAGTGTTTCCGCAATTAGTTATATCCGTTCAGTGACAGCTGGCCACCACTTTTAGTGCCACAGCAATCCCTGGCTTCATGTCATAAAACAATATAACTCAAATAATGACTCCAATTAGTTCCAGGCAGTAAGGTATTCAGGTTTTAAATACGGAGACAAAAACGGAGCACTGCTATTAGATACAGTACCCTTAGTTTAGGTATTGGAATCGGAAACAGCTGTTCCACACTGTAAAAACCCTAGGTTGTTTTTAAGCATCAGACCACCCTGACCTCCCCTCTCTGTACACTTTGTAGGTCTATAACAGTGTCACGCTACTTCCCCCTTTGCTCCCAATGGACAAGAGTCATAACTCTTACTTCCCACCATTTTTGTTTTTTTAAAGGACTCTCTTCAGCTTTAGAGTCAGCTTTAAGAACAAAGCTGGCATATAGGGGGGAAAAATAAAAATAACGAGTCCCTTCCTCTCTTCATATCAATATTGCAAGCTTGCGAGCTGGCGTATGCATGTGACCATCAGTGATGCCTGGCAACAATGCCTTCAGGATCTCCTGCATTATTCAGAGAGCCCCACAAGCACTATGGGTCTGCCATTATCTATTTAAATCTGAGTGCAGGCATGTCCCACTGAAAGCATGTACTCGCACCGCCACCTGCCCCGCTTACAAGAGAACGCGAGGGCTGTAGAGGGGGGGAGGAGACTGCTCAGTGTAAGGGAGGAAGGAATACATACAGAGGGAGAGTGATCGAGAGGCCCAAATGTTATTGTTTGGGGTGGGTGACAAAGAGGCAGAGAGATAAAGGACACAATGAGATGAGGACAGACGAGGGGGAGGAATTAAGCATGACAGCTATTATAATGCAGAGAGTTTAGACAAATGTAGTGAAATTAAAATGGGAGGCCAAGTTCGAGATGGAGGCAGATATTAAGAGGGCATTAGGGAAATAGGCAGAAGATGAGATGGGGGAGAAGTGGAGAGAATGAGTCGATGAATAGAGGGAAAAGAGAAATTAAGAAAGAGGAAGGAAGGAGGAAGCATGAAAGGGGAGGAATGCAAAGTGAGAAATAAAAGCCAAAAGACAGGGAATAGAAAACAGGAAGTGGATCTTTTCCTGACTTCCCTATTCTCTGTCTGGAGGAGAGAAGACATGAAGGAAGGAATGATTGAATGACTGAAACTGAGAAAAAAGGAGAAAAGGCACAAAGACGTTTAAAAAAATGGTGCACATTGAGGAGAGAATGGAGGTAAATGAAAGCTACCATATGATGTAGCGTTTAAAGACTACCCCTCTCTATCATTTCATATCTCTCTCCCTCCCACCTTGCTCCTCTCCATCATCCATTCATCAAATGACTGCCATGCCTTCAACCTGAGTCATCGCCACAATTGCTCATCCACTCCATTAGGCCATCATCCCACCCTTCTTTATTCCTGCTCTCCCCCTCTTGCTCCTCCATCCTCTGATCCTCCTCAGGTAAAACACATCCCTCTTATGGTGCCGGCATGAGGGGAAAGTCATGCCTAGACCATAAAAACATCCAGTTTAACAAGTCATTTAATCTGGCATCACGTCTTCTAATGTTATTCCCATTTACTCGCCACTGGGGAGAGATACTTTCATCCAATCAATCAACTTCAAGGCTCTTCCATGAATCAGGCTACATACTCTTGAGTGAGTGATCTGTGTTATTCAGCCATGTTTTATGACACCAGCACTTGTTTTTTTTTTGTATAATCAAATAACAGTAAAACTGAAAGGAATGGATTAACAACGCATGGTATCTGCACACATGCTGCAAATGTTAGCATATCTGGCTAACTAGCTTACTATCTACAGTAGTCACCTAGCGTTACTTTCAAAGTCAAGGAGACATTATCTAGCTATATTATTTTATGGTTTACAGAATTACAGGGTACATCATTGGAAATGTCTTTTCAAGACAAGAATGTCCACTTTGTGTGAGCAAGTCCTGGGTGCTATTATATCTGAGTTTAAAGTAATGATAGCGGCTCTGTCTTGCTCTTTATTTGGTTTGGGAAAGTTGTGTACACTCCAGCTATGTTAGAACAAATAACTTTTTAATTATATTTTTATTTATTGTACTACAATAAAGACAAGAACAATGCTGCTCCTGTCTTCTACATGGATGGACTTTTCACTTCACATGTGTCTTTAGCCTCAGGCTTTAATCATCATGTGGAGCCATCTTGTGCATTTTTCAGGGCTCCCTTTTTAAAGTGAATCAGGTGGAAATAGTCAGCTGTAGACTACGTTTTCAGGTAACTCAGGGAATTAGCTTTAACAATGAAGCTAATGCTAACTAGCTAGCGACGGTTGTTATTTTAGCCGACAAAAGTTGTCATATACATGAGAAGTCTGTTTTTGTTAAGTTCTGTGTGAAATTAAAGACTTGTTCTTTCAAAAACTACTGTTTTCCATGTGAGAACATGAAACTTGGCAGGTGTAGTAACAGTAACTATGCAAAAGGTCAATTTTATTCAGAAAAATACAAACAAACTGATGTTAAAACTCCCTAGGACAATCTCAATAAAGATGTTTCATTTCTGACTTGATGAATACGACTATCTGTCATCCTATCTGTGCAATCATGCAGAAAAAGCATTTTTCAACAACTGGGTGCCAACTGCTTATATTATTTCTCCTGAACACAATTGTCCAGGGAAACATTGCATAATGTGTGTATTCCCCCAGACAATTACTATAGAATATACAGTTAGAATATGCAGTGCAAACACAAATCTCCTGAGCAGCGTTTCTCAAGCACAAACAGCAAGAAGCATGTTGGATATGTTGGAAGTAGAGTACAGGGACTTACACATACAGGAATATAGTCATAGTTTTCATACTGTATGACTTGATGAACTCTAATGTTCCCCACGTAACGAATGGCTGTGACTCAAAATCATCAATCAATTCACCAGTTAATCCATCATGAAAGAAGGCAAGTTTGAAAACACACACCCGTCCCCACACAGAAACACATTCCTCTATCAATATATGCATGAACATATGCTAATATGATTCCTTTCCAGAAGCACTTGAGCCACAGTCCTCAAATCAGCTTCATCATACTTTGTTTCTCTCTCTCTCTCTCTCTCTCTCTCTCTCTCTCTCTCTCTCTCTCTCTCTCTCTCTCTCTGATTTTAGCGTGAAATGCTCAGTGATCATTCTGCTGCAGTTCTCCATGCAGCCTATAATTATTGCAGCGCTCTCTCACTTATTCTGTCAGTCAGAGAGGAATGGAGAGGGCCAGCTGACACCCAACACACACACACCCACCCTCCGCTCTCTCCACCCCCTCACAAACACACACACACACACACACACACACACACAACAACAACAACAACCACTCAAACAAACACTCACATAGGCCACCGAAGGCAAACAGACAACGCTGACGTACAAAGACACACGTGCAGAAAGGCCAACTCGCCTGGCTGGGGATGGGCAATGGACTTGGGCTTGGGGCTTGCTAGGGTGGAAAGGGGAACAATTTCATGCCCAAGTGCATCAGAGAAGAGTACACTGGGAACACGAGCAAACATTTTTCCACCCAGATAGGTTACAGCAATTACCCTCGCCTCTTTAACCTTGCTGCTCGCCTGCAAGCTCTGTTTCAGGTCCCATCCACAAGAAGATTCAAACCCAGAGTTTATATTGCGGTGTTTGGGAATGGGTGGGTATCTTTCTCTCTATTACATCATTTTGGGCATGACGAGTGGTCCGTAGATCTGTTGTGTGTGTGTGTGTACTGTACGGATAGTGATTTGGTTTGGGTTGACCTGTTATCCTGCAATAACAGCAGTGGATGTGATTAAATACTCATCATTCGAGGGGGGGAAATGTGTCAAAACAAGGTGCTAACTCTCCAATGCAAGTATGCATGAATATGAGGGGGAGTGCTGACAATTAGAAGAGAAGTGTGAAGAAAATGAAAAAGCATCCACATGAGTGAGTGCATGTGTGTGTGTGACACCCTCACTCCACCAAACCTGGATTAACAATACAGGCATTGCTTTTTTATTAGTGCTTGTCTTGTCGCCAGCATTCAAGCCTGCCAACAGAGAGAGGGGCAGAGAAAGCCCTAATGACACGGTAGAAAAGATTAGCAATAATATCATTACAAACACACTTAGAAAAATGTCAGGGTGGTATTAAGCACAATTGGAAAAGCATTAACCTCTGTTTAATGCCTATAGCAATATTATATTGTCCATACTGTCATTAATTATTATGTTCAATCACTGTGTATTCAGATCTCATAAGTACATCCAGAAGCCCATCTCCCGATAAAGGGTGTGCTTTACATTTTTTTAAGTTTAGCGAAAGTTGAACGACTGTTTATGTTTTCTCTTTCCCACTTCCAACTCAATCAGCTGACTGAAGCGTAGAGTGAGAAGTTATGTCGGACGCCACTGATTCCGGACGTTGGAGCATTTCTACTGCTTGGACAAGCATGAAATTCTCCCACTTGCATCATACCGAAACACCTCAGTTCATTTACTGACAACTTGCTGGACAATCATAGCTTATTTCAACCTTCTGCCCTGAAGGCATATCAGGGCTTGTTAAAAACAATGCAAATATTAGAGTAAAGGTCAGAGGTTAATGCATGAACATTATTGATTTAGAATGTAAAAGAGCAAACCCACAGACAATGGCTAAGAGCTACTGAATGTTAAAATTGAAAACATATATAAACAGCTGGGACATAGCTCTATTTTTTTATACATGGGATAGCTAACAATGTTGTTGAATGAGTTGTGTGCGTCTTTATGCAGGGTGGGTATACTTGGATAAAGATCTTGTGTGCATGAATTAACCAAAAAGGTGGGAATTATTTGTGGCCTCATAGCATTTCGAGCGCTTGATGTAGTAAAATGTATATATATATATTTTTCTCTTTATGGCCACTCCAGGACTCCGTATATATCAAAAGTTAACAATGACTCCCCAAGGTGGAAGACTCAGGATTTCTCATAAACAATTAAAACTGGTGGCCACACCATAAACCTACAGGGTCATGTCATATTTCAGGAGGCATTCTGTATTTCTACATTAAGGAGCACTGAAGGTGTCATTAAAGAAATATTTGAAATGGGAATTGAGAGTGAGGAAAATGTTATTCATGGAACCACCAGCTCAATCAAATATTGCTACAACCTCTCTGTCTTCTCCCAGATGTCCTCTCTGTGTCTGAGACCCCATTTACACTTCATACAACTAGGGCGTATATTGGTTAAACCAATCAGATTTTGCCACGACCTCTCTGAGCCAATCATCTCGTTGCTGTCAAACTTTATAACTGCAACTCTCTTTACCGCTGTCAGCTGTCATTTCAGTGTCAATGAACCCCTCCTCCACCCCATTCACCTCCAGTCCTGCTCCACATCTCATCCATCCAGATCCTCAGCATTGCTCTTCACCCCTTCATCCCCACCACCAGTGTCTAGACTTCAACAGGGGCTTTATTCCTTTACAGCTCTTGGAATAATTATCCCCTTTTCCTTTTCTGTGAATGCTGTATCAAATAAACACATTCCTTGAAAACTTAAGTAAGCTTTTCTTTTAACTTGTTTCTCCTAATTGATGTGAGATGGAGAAGGCGAGAGTGTCCAGACATATGTTTAACTCACAATATAACATTTTATGCAATTTGACATAACTGACATGACTTATTCCTTCTGTATAACTGGGATATAAATAATGCAACTGCTTCAGTTTGCCTCTACATATGTGTTGTGTTCATGACTAATGTTTGTCTATATCAAGCTTGAGGATAGCAGATGTTTCATCTGCTGCATCATTTAGCCAATCCAGAATCCATTCTGTATTAGACAAACCATGACTGTACCTGATTATTTTAGCTTCAATAATGTCTGCAGCATCTAATCATCTCATATCTGCCAGGCCTGTGTTTCATAACGACAGTAATCTCCCTCCTTCCTTCTGTTTGGCTCTGTGAGGAAAATACAGCTGCAGGACAGGTAACATTTTAAATGACTAATGTTACATCCACTGATTAACTCAAAGGTACATGTTACACTGTTAATTACCACAGGAATATTAGCAAGCAAGTCAAATTAGACCATGAATCAGTCATAGTGGCCCTTTCAGAACCCGAGCTGAATATTACACTAGAAGAAAAATCCTGCATCACTCCACATCTGATCCTCCAAGCTGACTTTCATCTACTTACTGTGTAGTTTACCTCACACCTGTCACTGTTATTGCACTTTGATTTGTTTCAACTCCAGTTACCATTAGGGGCTTAATGATGTAACTGCAAAAAATTCATATTCGCCCAAATTCATAAAAGATGACTGGTTGATGTCTTGATCAACCAGATAACATATTTAAACCTAACCTCCATAAAGCACATGGATGACAGAACATGGCCTACTTATATTGTGCATGAATGGCTGCAGGTCTGCTGGTTGTGTTTGTGAGAGCTCAATAAACCCCCCAGCGCTGGAGTTGAACGCTCTTTATTGATATGCAATATGCAAAATGGCCTCTGTATGACTTAACACAGAGTGGTTTATAAGAGTTGGTGCTGAGGGGGAACGAGAGGTACAGAGAAAGGGAAGCAGGGAGGGAAAGAGGCTTTCTGTGTATGTATGTATATATAGCTAGCTGCTGCTACCCCAAATTGTTCTCATTGTCAGCACCCATTCATCTGGATTTTAAATCAATGCACTATATCAACATGGAGGGCTTTTCTTTAAAATTACACCAACTCCTCTGCCCTACGTTGTCATGCAGTGGTCGACTTTAGAGACCACTGTAAAACTGTGAAAACACTCAAAGCCCTTCACCTTGTCATCCAGATTGCTTTCCCACTACTGCCGGATTTCAGCACTGAGCTTTGATATACTGTAGAAATGATAACAAAGTGCTCTGTTGCAAAGGGATACTCTATTAGTGTCAGCTTGCATTGGAGGAATAAAGTAATGGTGAATCTGAACGGTTTGACTCTGAAGCAGCTCTTATTGGCAGGAAAATCTGATATGTCATACTGTTCAATACTTTAAAGATGGTCCACACACATTCACATTACTCCATAATGCTCAGGGTATTAGCTACATTAAGCAAGAACTAACCTTGTGTCAAGTACAAATTAAGTTTAAGTCATCATTTGGGTTTAAATGGGATGGTCATTTTCTGTAAATGTCGTTTTTAGCCATGCTAGCAGCAATATCGCTCTGCCGGTCAGTCCACCTCTTTGGTCTAGACTAAAATAACGAAATAACTATTAAATGAATTACCATAAAATTTTGTACAGACATTCATGGTCCTTTAGAGGATAAGTCACACTGACATCAATGACCTCTGGACTTTTCATCAGGGTCCACCATCAGGTCAAAATCTTGGATTATGACCAAATACCTACAAAATGTAGCATATTAGCATGCTAACATTCTGATGTAAGATGGTGAACATGGTATAAACATTATACATACTTAACATTAGCATGTTAGCAATGTCATTGTGAGCATGTTACCATGCTGACATTAGCATTAAGCTCAAAGTACAGCCTCACAGTGACTATAGCATGGCTTTACACTCTCAGTCTAGTTATTAGACTTGTATGAGCTTCAAATCAATGTTAAGCAATACGTTATTGTTCTAAGGTGTGTGACATTGGCCAAATCATAATATCCTCTCAGATGTCAGACATTGTGCCATTTTGTGCCACGAAATTGTTTGCTTGTTCAGTTATTATACAGAAAAATAAACTGAAACCTCTCAGTGTCTGTCATCTTTCCAAGTACTATCATTGATGTTCAATTGCTTTTCCCACTCCCGGCATCTCTTTTTCTCTTTATGAACAGAATGCTCAGAAACCTTAAACAGATGATGCTTAATCTTCATGCACCCATCAAGACAAAGCATCATTACAGAGCCTCTTATGCGACGGTGAAAAGAAATAATGGGATTTGTGCAATGCGTGTTAATGCACTAAAATCCTGGCAAATTCAACCGTACACACTGCAAGAAATATCCATCCCACACTGCATTTAAAAATAAATAGTTTTTTTTGCTTGGTTCAAGAAAAGAAAAATCAATTTTAAGGTTGAATGAGACTTGATAAGTCACAGCGAACGTGCATTTGATAGCATCTTGCTTTCTTAATGTTCTGTACTTTCTGGTGAATGTAGAAGAGGCAGTTTGATTAGACAGAAGAGGATTGGGATTACTCCAACATCTGCTTTCAAAACTGTACTGGGGTTTTATAAGGAGTTATAATTAAAAATGGAAATTTGAATTTGAATTTCTCCTGCATGTATGCCATGCTTTAGATAAATATTGTGACAGTGTATGTAAGCATACAAAGTGGGGAAAATAACTTTATTTCCACTGTAACATCACCAGGTTTTTCTTTCTGTGTAATCGTCCACTGTCCTGTCAAACTGACCTCCTCTGTTCCATTTAATGTGCAACATGTCCTGCTGTACCAGGAGGGAGCTGGTGTGGCACACTCACTCATTGTACCAGACACTAAAAACTACAGTATCTGGTAAGTCAGTTAGTCCTCCACTTTGTTATCCAATTATATTGTGTTTCATGTCATCAGGTGTTGGATGCAAGGATGTTTAGTTAATATGCATCACAGCCAACATCAGAGCCATTTGATGCATTAACTCCTCACCTTCACACACAAATGCAGCACTCACACTAAGCAAGATACAGCCTGGATCCCCAGTTTACTTATCTTCATATGCATTAGATTAACACAACTCATGCTTATACAGTCTGTGCAATACCCATGTTTTCACACAATCATCCTTAACTTCAAAATTTCACATCACACAAGTAGCCTACAAAACTACACCTACATGGTGTGGATGAGCCATGTTGTAAGCCTGATCTATTTGATCTTTGGACACATTATCCGAATAATCCAACTAATACCATAAGCTTTAGTAAGGCGGTGCCAGAGAGGAACTATATTGCAGCTGCATGGTTATAACATACAGGAAAAGGGGCGGCCACTGAGATAATTCATGTGAAACCAGATGTTAAGAGGGAGAATGTGCAGTGTCTTCCAAAGGAGCGCCAAACGCACGGCCGCGCTGTAAAAAAAGAAAAGCTCGCCTCCTTTCAGCTTCCAAGTGTACACAGGTAGAATAATACATGTGCAGGGTTTTAAACGACCCCCACCTCGCCATCAGCAGCTCTCCTCGGAGGATTCCTCAACCGGGGTGGTCCTGAGGAAACGTCTCCTCCCCGTCCCGAGCGCCACGCTCCGTGTACGCGGCTCTCGTCAGATTAATTAAAATCGCTGTGCACCTCTGCTTCGCTGTGTAAACGCGATAATTCTGCAGCCAACGCGAATTCCTCTCCGGGACATACACACACTTCCACATAAGCTGCTGTACAACACACACCACATACACAAGCACAAGCGCGCTTTTACGGTCAGCGAACATTTACGCACGAATGAAACTCAGCGATCACCAACATCTCGGTCTTTTCCCATATGTGCTTTGAATTGAAATGTCTTTGGTGTTCAGTGTGCATATCGGGGGGGTCGTCATGCGTTCGCAAATGGCGCAACTTCTCTCTCCCCCCCACCCCCCTTTCAAGTTGACACAGCTGGGAGCCCCGCTGACAGCAACCCGACCAGTCCCCGGTGTTTCATGGGAGGCCACATCAATACAAACTGATATGTAGTCGTTATCTTCATATACAGTCAAAAGCCACATGACAGCCTGCTCGCGCCGCACGCACGGATAGTGAGCGTTCAACGAGCCTTTTCACGGGAGCACCTGGACCTTTAGCCCCCCCGCACACACATACACGCACCCGCATCGTGAGAGTCCTTACCTTAAAGTCGAGGTTTGTTTTGCGACGTTTTCACTGAAGGGAATCTTCGCGGGAGTAACAGAAAGAGAAACGCACGCCTATTCCGCAGCTCCCCGATCGCAGTGTGGACGAGAACGGAGGTTGAAGGAACAGCAGTGAAAACCAGCGGCGCTTCATCCTCTCTCTCCCTCTCTCTCTCTCTCTCTCTCTCTGGTTCACAGAGAGGGCTTCCCACTAAAACATTACCAGCAACCGATTGGTCCACCGGATCCTCGGCTGCCCCTCTCCGCGGCTCTAGGAGGGGCCATATAAAACCGCGGGGACCTATAAGGCAAACACACACGCAAATGAATCAATCGTACCCTACACGGCTTGGCTTGGCTTGACATGGCTTTTATTTTTTATTATAAACGAGTGATCGACCTACTCTACGTTTCCATTTTATTCTGACAGACTAGGCCTAGGCTATACGGTAGCTATGTTTCCAATATGTGGTTTGCATTTGGTGACAGATTTTCCGGAGTGCACTGCAAAATAAAAACAAAAATTAGTTTTTCATTGCAATCGATTCGGCAGCACCCTGGAATTAAATGCCATAAACTGCAAACTCCTGTGGGTTATGCTAACATATTTAATTTAGACCTTAAAATGTAATTTTCTTAAGACATTTGAGCGCATCTGTTTTAGGCCAGGGCAGGGATAATGGTAATAATTGTAGGGCCCCAAGTATATTGTCCTGTTGTACTTCTTTAGCTGTGTGTTGTTCAGTTCGACTTTTTCCAACCGAAATATAGACAACCCATGCACAAGGTTGCACACCATCACTAAAGTGCAGCTTTGAAGCAAAGACCTCTCCCCTGACGTTTGAGCAGCGTAGCCGCCCATTCTGAATACGCCACCACGTCAAGCACTTAACTTAGACGGTAAATGGGTCAGAGCTGACGGAGAGAGACACTCCTCTCTAATGGGCCTCTAGGCCATTTTGTGACTGCTCGAGTGTTTTATTGCACAATTAAAACACACGTGCCGATTCTTGCAAACAATGACCTATAATTTATTTTCATTTATTTATTAACGTTTCAGCTGAACTGCTGAAAACGGGTAAACCTGACGAGCATCGCACTGGAACATGTGATGGAAAGAGACAGACTGAAGAGGTGTGCAAATGCGCATGTGGAACCGAAAGGGCGTTGGAGCCTCGGAGTGTTTTTTCTTTTTTCTTGTCAGTTCCTAACGGGGGCCGTTATTTTCACAGGCGCTGCGCAGCGCCTTCGGTGTTAATTCCTCATGATGCTGCGTAAATAAATTCATCGCTGCTGCTCCCACAGAGACAGAACCAGAGGCTCCTCAGAAGTCAGATGCATCCCACCCTATCAGGGTGTGTATCTTTAGCGCTAACGGTCTTTTTCCACTACAACCACCATGTTGACGTTCTAAATGAGAAGTTAGAATCTAAACAACAACTTATTAACAACCTCAATATTATTTCCCCCAGATCAACTAATACTGGTCAGTGAGGGGTGTATGCTGCAGCAAAACAAAGTGTACCCCCTTTAAGGGCTGATAAATATTCATAATTTATAATTTTAATTGTTTTACAGTATTGCTTGTTTTCCTTGAGATTCCCCCCTCTGGCGATCATACAGTATTTCACCCACACTTTAATTTACCGCTGCAGCGCGTTTGATGAGGATGCATCATCTTCAGCAATTGTTAGGAACTTTGTTATAACGGCATATGGTGTGCAAATGGATTGTAGGTATCCCCAGTATTTGAATAAAACAGTCCCCTTTATTGATTAATAGCAGTGACAGTTGTGGGACAGGAGCGGCTTAGTTACATTGGCAGCCTTTAGTTTCAGCACCATGGTCAGTGACACGGATACCAGGGCACTGTGTGAGTCAGTGCAGTGAGTGTGTGTCTCTGTGTGTGTTTAACGGTTCATACCAAACTTCTATTGAAATAAAGGTGTTGATTGACAGGGTAAAAGTGTTAGCCTGTTAAGTCAACCTCAGATCGGAGTTGAGACAGCCAAAGACTGCTCTGCTTGGTGTCAAAGTTTAGTGTTAGCGTTCATGTCACACCATCTGTCACGTTGATTACCTCTTGAGGTGATGGGAAGGACCACAGGAAGGACTCTGATTTGCATGCAACAGTACACACATGCTTCCACAACTCCAACAGTAGGCCTAGCGATCCCAAAGTGGTTGTTGAAGGAGAGGGTTCTGTGTATTAAACATGCCAACACTCTTAGTACATCAACATGCAACCCTGGGCGCTAAGCTTTGCTATAGGCGAGCATGTTTAACTCACTCAGAGTGCCTTAATGCTCATGTAGAGGAGAGAAAATCACGCTTTAGTATATCAGCCTCATTATGTTTGTTTCTCTCCTAGTCAATTGCACTAGCTCAGCCATGGCACACCATTTTCCTGCATAACAAGGCCACTGAGATGTAACAGTACACACGCTCTCTCTCTCTCTCTCTCTCTCTCTCTCTCTCTCTCTCAATGGAAGGCAGCATAATGAATATTTATCGGTTCACTGGGTCAAGGTATAATATCCACATTTTCAACACGTGCCCACACCCCTCATGTATGTGGCAGGACATTCATCACCAGGCTACAAATGTTTACAGCTCGGCCTGGTGCCACCTGCTTCACAGCCTGCCAGCGGATCTGTTTGTATCTTCATTAGCACTCGTCTGAACTCCGCTAAAACCACATGTCAGAAGGCCCTGACCTTGGTTCACTCTGAACAAAGTGAACCCACTGGCTACTGGATTTCTTCTCCTTGCAAACCTGCTACTTTTCTGCAGATCTTGAGATTGAAGTCCTGAATTGCTGTGGTCCCAAATAAATTGGAAATTCTATTTTCTGCTCCAGAAACATTGGGTGGATGGTTATTTGGGAACCCATAACCCCTCTTACGTGCTTTCACAGTCCAAGTGTTAGCAATGCAGGCATTTCCCATAAGAATCACTCTTTTGAAAACAAATGAAAGTCAAAGGCAAAAACAATCTTTCTCTCTAAGGTATATGTAACTTTGCATGAGCATTCCCACAGATATCAGCGTGTACAAATACACATCTATGCATCATAGTGGAGAAAAAGCAGGCATCCAGTATTTTCCCTAATATTAAAATGCAAGAGGTGATTTGATATTTTTGATAGAAACCTGGAACAGTAATGCAAAAATAGATTTTTCCTTCGCAAAGTAGCCAAGTTTGAATGAAGAATTAAATTGTTCATAAACATAAACAATTTCAGCAAACTACAGAATCACATAAATACCCAATGGAGGGTCTCTCTTCTGCGATGGCTCATGCTTACCTGTGGTCGGAGTGCATTATTGCCCCCGGACAAAACATTGATCACCTTTTAAAAAAAGTAAAAAAACAGCCACTCAATTGATCCCCAAACAAATGTGATGAGCTCTATTCATGGTTTATCCCCTTTGGGCCTTTTGATGTGGGCAAACTTGCTGATCTGCCGTGTCCTCCTTTTCTAATAAAGCTGTCATCAGATGCCAATGTGTACTTTCATGGCGTCGCTCCAAGCTGGCTGAGATCAATAGCGCCTGTCAGGGACCGGTCCCTAGGCATAATAAGGCTGGGAGACACATGGTAAGTAGACCACAGGGGGGATCTAGGCAACGCTCTGATTGGATATGGACCCTGAGTTCAACAAACACTGTGTTTACACATGAGATGGAAAACGAGAAGAGAAAAGAAGAGAATTGGTCATGCATAGATATAAGCCAATGGGAATTATGTTAGAGAGTCAAGAGCCAGTGGTGGCACTGAACTGTCTGCTGAAAGAGAAGAAAGCTCATATGGAATGTATGAGAGGTCGGGTATAGCTGTATTTAGTTTCTGTTGGCACAGTGGTGATGTCACAACCTCTGTTAGTGTAAACACATACTATATACATATACTGTGTATGTATATGTGTGTGTGTGTATGTATGTATGTGTGTATATATATATATATATATATATATATATATATATATATATATATATATATATATATAGAGAGAGAGAGAG